>SNQJ01S0072176.1:30233-42625 GCA_010110895.2 Picea sitchensis | reverse complement strand
ACTCCACAACTCAAAGCACTAAGCTCAACAATCTCCTTGATAAAATTCGCCTCCTCTTAAGGAATTTGAACTCCTATCAATTCTTTCACGTGTTAAGGGACCTCAACCGAATGGTTGATAAGGAAGCCAACAAAGGCGTGTTACTGGAGGCTGGGGTGCTGTCAGTAAATGGAATCATGAATAATGTGGAGATCCCATGAACCTATGTTGTCCTCTTGCACTCTTCCAATTGCTAGATCATGAACCAATCCCTTAGAGTTTGGGGAGAAGGAAACGTCCGGAGAGCTCCTGCCAAAAATTGCAAATGTCTGAAATTTACTAGAAAGGATTCCAAAGTGCAGGAGAGAAGTAACATATGCTGAAACAGTATTGTATCAAGCTGAAACAGTATTGTATCAAGCTGAAACACAGGGCTGTAACTCACGCTGAAACACAGTGCTGGAACAGATGTTGAAACACAGTGCTGGAACAGTTGCCAAAACTCAGTGCTGGAACAGATGTTGAAACACAGTGTTGTAACAGAGCTGGAACATAGATGCTGAAACACAGATGCTGGAACACAGGTGCTGGAACACAAATGCTAGGTCACAGATGCTGGAATACAGATGCTGGAACACAGATGCTGAAACACAGTGCTGAAATAGAGCTGAAACAGATGCTGAAACATAGTGTTGTAACAGAGCTGGAACACAGTGCTGAAACAGAGCTGGAACATAGATGCTGAAACATAGATGTTGGAACGCAGATGTTGGAACACAGATGCTGGAACACAGATGCTGAACCACAGTGCTGAAACATAGCTGGATCTTATGCTGAAACACAGTGTTGTAACAACTGAAACACAGTGTTGTTAGATATACTGAAACACAGTGCTGGAATAGTTGTTGAAACACAGTGTTGTTACATATGCTGAAACACAACGCTGGAACAGATGCTGGAACACAGTGCTGGAAATTATGCTGGAAAAACGCTAGATCTTATGTTGAAATAGTGTTGCATCACATTTTGTATTTTGATCTGTAGGCCCGAAGAAACCCGGGGCATTTTGTAACTGATTTTGTGGCTTTGCCACCCCTCTAATATAAACTATAACCGTTTTCGTAAATAAAAAATAAAAAAAAATAATTAATCTAATTAATGTTTTATTATTAATTATCTTATTAAAATAAATTTATTAGGCTAATAAGCATTAAAAAACACCACTAACCATTTATTATTAACCTAATATTTTTTATCCTAAGTTTGTTTATTCATGTAGGGATAAAATTGGTGAAGGGGTGAAGAAATGAAGGGTGAGGGACTGAAGGGTGAAACAGTGCATGAAGGATGCAGTAGGGTAATGAAGGATCGGGTGAAATGGATGTTGGGGGAAATGGAATTAGCCAAGCCTAGGAAGCAAGATGTCTTCAGTATGGGAGCAACACTAGATAAGTAGTTGAAGAATCAAGTTACCTATGATTATAGTACCCCAACACATACATTTTAACTTATTGTGTTGTATAGAGTGGAAGATATTGAACTCCAATTCTATAATTTCTAAAAGTTGTTCCATCAATTCAAAATATTAAATGGAAGGTAGTAAGGAGCATTTTTTTCTCCAAACAAACATGAATCAATTCAAAATATTAAAAGAAAGGTAGTAAGGAACAAATTTTTCTATAGAAATTAGAAAAGTAAAATATAGACTAATTAATTGATGAGAATAAAGATAAAATAAGTTAATGAGATTATGAATACTACAAATTTTAAAAATATTTTGCTTTAAAAAAATTTGTAGTTAAAAAAAAAACGGAAACCATTGAGTTGTTTCTTTCATCCTCAGTATTTACTATTTAATAAATAAAATAATTAATCCTACCATTGTATAAGTTTCTCAAACATAAAATATGTATAATAATTAACTAAATGAGCGAAATCATTTTGTCAAACATTAAAATGTGTAATCGTTAAGCAAATGAAAAAAATCAAGTGAATTATATTGAATGGTTATTAAAAAATGTTGGAAAACTCTAAAATGTTAATTGGGAAAACCTTTAAATGTTTTAGATAATTATGATATTCAAACATAAAATATGTATAATACTAAATGAGAAAAAAAATCAGATTCCAAAACATAAAAATATGTGTAATAGTTAACTAAATGAGCAAAATCAGAGGAATAATATTGAATGGTTATTAAAAAATGTTGGAAAACTATAAAACTGTTATTTAGGGAAATCCTTCAAATGTTTTAGATTATTCTGATTTTCAAGTTGCTAAGAGAATATTGTGAATTACGGGAATAATATTGAATGGTTTTTAAAAATGTTGGAAAACTATAAGACTGCTATTTGGGGAAAGCCTTTGAAATGCTTTAGATTATTCTGATTTTCAAGTTGCTAAAAGAATAATAGAATGTTTTGAATTTAAAATTTTCCATTTAATTAGTTTTCATAAGAGTTATCAAATTTTTCATTTAATTAGTTTTCATAATGTTTTGAATTTAAAATTTTCCATTTAATTAGTTTTCATAAGAGTTTTCAAATTTTTCATTTAATTAGTTTTCATAATTTTAAATTTTAAATTTTCCATTTAATTAGTTTTCATAAGAGTTTTCAAATTTTTCATTTAATTAGTTTTCATAATTCTCTAACTTGTTAGAGAAATTTGTAGTGAGAAAAAATTGTGAGAAAATTAAATAGGTTACTTAGTTATGATTTGTAGATTTTATTAATATTTTTTATATACACGGGGATGTCTGCCTACTGGCTTCTATCATTAAATAAATCAAACTTGAGATTTATCAATAAAAATGTGGATACGCAAAACGACAGTATATCCCTGGAGTCGAAGAATTCGAAACCCCAAGGCAGCTGTCTTGAGATCAATAATTTGGTCAAACTAATTTTTGGTTTCTACGTTTATTCGTCGTGAAAACATAACAAAAGTTTGAAGGCCGTCGGGACTGACCTCTAAACATATTGAAGGGCAACTTTTATCTCAGTCTGGAAATGTTTGTCGATTTCCAAACGTTCAACGCTATCGACCATCCAAAGGTTGGAATGATGATCGCCTATGCATCTTTGTACACCATCATCAGTTAAGGCAGTGCTCAAACTCATGCTCATCGAAGCCGTGACAGATTTTTCTCGCCTACAAACTCCAAGTGTTGTGATTGGTCTACGGACAGCCTTAAGCTCATGAGTAGAATTGATAAACGTTTTGTACAGGCACGATTTCGAAGCCAACGACAGGATGGCAATAAGAGACATTCATGATCATATGATTGGTCTACAGAGGCAGCTCAAAATAATGAACTGAAAATGAAATGGTAGAACCCATCAATAAAATTGGATGTGAATGAAAATCTTAATTTACATTCCTTAGTTACCTGTAACTTAGCATAATCACAAACCCAATCCAAATTATATGGTCTCGGATGAGGTTTAGTTTCCAATCCCAAATTATTAACAACTTGCTCCCAAATTATTAACAACTTTCTCTGAAATAAGATTAACTTGTGATCCATTATTAACAAGTGTGACTATCTCACTTTGATTTGAGATGACTCGTATATGAAACAATTCCTTTCTTTTCATTTCATGAGGGATTATATTTGAGATGAATCGTATATGAAACAATTCAACTCTTTTCATTTCATGAGGGATTATATTAGCCTTTGAGGAAGAAGAAACACATGAAGCAGAACTAGTAACAAGAATTATACCTTTAATTCCCATAGCCATAAACTTAGTTTCATCATCAGAATCTCATTTGAGATACTGAACTATGGTTGTGGTTGTCTTTTTACCTTTTTGATACTAAGCCCATTTTGGATTTAATTGTCTTTTTACCTTTTTGATACTGAGCCCATTTTGGATTTAATTATGTATGCAATTTCCAACAATGGTCCTCATCATGTCCTTTCTTCTGATAATGAGAACAAGACAGTCTCTTGTAACACACCCACTACGACATAATAAATTTTTCGTTTTTCCTCAAGGGATAGAATCCCCGAATTCCTATGGGGGAATAGCGCACGCTAGCTCTTCCCTTATCCACCTCCATGTGATCTTTGGTTATGACCACAGGCCAAGCCAAGATGGGCCTTTCACATTTCGTGACTCAGCAATGCAAGAGAGTCAAGTCTTTCGACCCTTCAAACCCTGAAAGGCCGAAATATCGAACCCCGAAAGGGCTGGCAAGTGACAAGATCCTCGCTTGGGTCTTGTCCACGTGACATTGTTCCGTGACCAGGTGCTAAATCAACAAATCACTTACTGAATTTTCACGATTCGGGAAATCGCGATGCGATGTCTCTTCCTCTCCCTTTCAAATCCCCAAAACTATGAAATCTCTGAAGTTCCCCTCCAAAGGGAGATCAAGGGCTATAAGCCTCCCCTGATACGACGGTCCTGGCTGTATCGGGATTTCACAGGTCGGGAGTTCGAAACGCAAGAGAGTCAAATATTTCGACTCTTCAAACCCGGAAACCCGATACTTGAGTTCTTATTTGAGATCCAACGGCTCTCGATGTCTTGGATCCAATGGTTCAGATCTTTTCGGAGTTTCGTGAACTCGGAGTTCACGATGCAAGGAATCCAAAACTCTTGTCACTCCAATCCCCAAATCCCAATATAGGGATTCATGTAGGAGATCAACGATCCTCGAGGATTTGGATCCAATGGTCCACAGGATTTCAGAGCTTTCCCCGAACTCTAACTCCTCACCACGCGTCTCCTCCGATGGACGATCTAGATCCTTTCGGGACTCCTCCTTTTTGCCACAGAGCGAATCGGGGTTTTGGGTACCGGAATTTCACGACTTGCGAAGAAAAGGGTTATTTCCCTTTCGTTTCCCAGGTGTCGAAATGCTGACCAATAGCCACGTCTCCCTATAAAAGGATGGTTCAGATACTCCCATGGACCTTGGGGATCTACAATCCTGATTTCTTCGCTACTTACAAAGATAAAAGAAAGAGTTTGAATCATTTAACACCCTCGTTTGTTCCTCCAATCTCATGGTCATGACTGACCGTAGATCTTCTAACAGGATCTCGTCTGTCAATCGATACTTATCCCTACACTGCCATTTCGAGATTTCGCGGATCGGGGTTTCGAGAATTGTGAGTGTGAGAGGAATTGCGCTTAGATACCCTGGGTGTCGAAATGCCGAAATGTCGGGATTTTAAGAGGCCCATTCTTCCTTGTACAGGATGGCTAAAACTTGTGCCACAACATCCTCTTTCAGGTCCTTAGTAAGCTTTCCAGATAGGGTATCTCTGTGGAGAGATCTATTCTGGGTATTTCTGGAGACGAATAAGGGCATAGATTTCCCGAGAACAGACTTGAAGTCTGAATTAGATCGGTATACATATATATATAGCTATTTATAAAACATAAGCCATACATAGTCTTTCCATTATAAGCATGCAACTAGCATTTCTGATCAAAACACCACACAGACAGCCTTATACTAAAACCATTCATAATTGCATAGACTATGATCATAAATGTCAGAATATACATTTCAAGATGTAATATGTAAAACACTTATTAGAAATAACACCAGGTGTGATTGCAACTGCTGAGAGGGGTGCTCGTTTCCACCCAATCGTAGGCTCTACGACTCCCACTGGATTTACCACTAGCCCACCCTGAGCTGAGACCACGATGCTGCGAGACTGAGTCTATGTTTTCTAGTGACCGAGAACAAAGGTTAATCTCCTTCTTCTCTGTTATCACTCACTCTGTATTTTTCCAACGTTCTTTTCCTTCTCCTCTTCCCCTCGCATCTACCCCCTTGATCGCACACTCTTCCTCCCTTTTCTCCTTTCGGGGAGGTTGCGTGTGGCATGATATTCGTCGCGGTGGTCAAGTCTGAGGAATCTACGGATGGGTTGTTCACCCCCATCCCTCATTACTCATGAGGAGCCATTTACCTACCAACCTGGCGAGTCATTTGATTTGGGGCCAACGAGCTGCTCTTGTCTCTCCGGACCAGTGAAGTCCAAATACGATATTGGTTTCGATGGAAGTTAACGCAACCATTCCAGGTGCCTTCCACCACATTTCTCCATCCATCGTGGTCTCTTTTTCAGCACATCCTCTCTCAAGAGTCCTGCAATATATATATTCATAATATTATTTACATTCATCGACCTTTTTCACAAACTCCATTCACATCACACATTCATATTTCTGAGTTTGCCACAATACTTGGCCAGTATAGTTATTTTTACAGATTGGGGGAAACAGGGTGTTACAATTCCCTCCCCCTTAAAGGAACATCGTCATCGATGTTCTATCTATCAAATTGACATGAATGTACATATGTAAACAAAATCGGATATGCCCGTTTCATGGAATCCTCCATTTCTCATGTAGCCTCATCTGGGCCAAAATGTTTCCACTGCACCTTGTCTTGTGCAATTGTTTGGTTCCATAGTAGGGTATCCTTTTTGTCCAATATGCATTGAGGCTTTGGTAGAAATTATCCCTCCGGTTCCACTTGGATCACAAACCAATCAATTATATGATTAGCATCATGTATATATTTCTTCAATAATGAAACATGGGAAACATTATGTGTTTTTACTGTGGGAGGAAGTGCTATCCTATAGGCTACAGGTCCCACTCTATCTAGAACCTCAAAGGGTCCACAATACCGAAGTGCTAACTTGGCACAAGATCCCATTTTTAGGGAACTTTTCCTGGGCCTAACTTTGAGATATACATGATCTCCCGCTTTGAACTCTCTTGGAGTTCCCTTTTGGTTGGCATAACTTTTCTGTTGGTTCTGAGCGACCTTGAGGTTTTGTTTTATCTGAGTCACCTGTTGTTCCATTTCTTTCAACATGTCGGTTCCAAAAGAAATCTTGTTTATGGGATTACTCCAGCTGACTGGAGTGTTACACGGCCTACCATATAGGACTTCGAAGGGACTCATATTTAAGGATGCTTGGTAGTCATTGTTGTAGGCGAATTCTACCAGTGGCAGGTAATATTCCCACTTCTTGGGTTGATGCATTACATGCATTCTTAGAATGTATTCAAGTATTCGGTTCACTCTTTATGTTTTTCAGTCAGTTTGAGGGTGATACGTAGTGCTAAACAACAATTTGGTCTCTAAACCCGCCATCAGTGATTTCCAAAAGTTGGAAGTGAACTTCGTGTCTCTGTCAGACACGATCTCTTTTGGCATGCCATGCAGTCTGAATATATCCTTCATGAATACCTGGGCGATATCTATTTCCTTGCAAGTCGATTTAATGAGGATGAAATGAGCATACTTACTCAATTTTTCCACTACTACCATGATGATGTCATTATGTTTGGTTGAGGTTGGTAATCCGGTGATGAAATCCATGGAGATGGTTTCCCATTTCCATTATGGGATTGGTAAAGGTTGCAATAACCCTGCTGGGTGTTTGTGTTCTACTTTGACCTGTTGGCACTCTATGCATTTGGCCAAGTACTCATCTATGTCTTTCTTCATTCCAGGGCAATAGAATTGTTTCCTGGTGGCCATGATCATCTTCTAGTATCTTGGATGACCAGAATAGGGTCTTTTATGTAGTTCATCCAGTATGAACCTCTTCAATTCATCACAATATGGAATATACAATCTTCTTCTATAAGTGAGAAGACCTCCTTCGGTCATCTGGTAGCCTTCGTATTTTACTCTGGCGGGTTATTTCTGTAGGTACATGGGCATGGTCTGGATGAAGGGATCTGTTTCTTGTGCATTTTTTATTCTTTCCTTAACATTTTCCTTGTAGGTGCTCACTGTTTTCAGGTGAATTGTTTTCATACTTCTGCTAAGGGCATCGACCACCCTATTTTCCTTTCCTTTAATGTGTTTGATTTCGAAATCAAACTCGCTAAGGAGGGTCATCCACCTAGCTTGTCTAGCATTGAGCTTTGGTTGATCAAACAGGTATCACAATCCACAGTGATTTGTCATAAGTACAATTTTTCTTCCCAGGAGGTAATGATTCCACATTTTCAAGGCTTGCACTATGGCAGCCAACTCTAGATCGTGGGTCACATAGTTGACTTCATGCTCGTTCAACTTTTTGGATTCATAGTAGATCACACTTCCTCCCTTCATAAGGACTCCTCCGAGCCCTTCCTTACAGGCATCTGTGCACACAAGGAAGTCAACTTTTGGATCGACGATCTCCAGCATGAGTGCATGGGTCAGTAGATGTTTTAGGGTTTGAAATCTTTCTTCACATTTCTGTGTCCACAGGAATTTTGTCCGCTTCTTTTAGAGGGTAGTGATTGGACAACCAATCTTGGAGAATCCTTTTATAAGTCTCCTATAGTATCATGCTAATCCCGTAAAGTATTTGATGTCTGAAACATCCTTTGGGGTAGGCCATTCCATGATAGACTTGATTTTTTCAAGGTATACCACTACTCCTTCTTCGGAGGGAACATGGCCTAAGTAATCTATTTGCTTCTGGAAGAATTCACATTTGTTGAATTTGCAATAGAGATGATGTTCTCTTAGCACTTGCACGACAAGTCTAAGATGTTCTTCATGCTCTTTTCTGTTCTTGGAGTAAATTAATATATCGTCAATAAAAACAAGCACAAATTTGTCTAGGAATTTTCTGAGTACATTGTTCATCAAGCACATAAAAGTGGCAGGGGAATTGGTCAACCCAAATAGCACTACCACAAACTCATAGTAACCATACCTCGTTCGGAAGGTAGTTTTATGGATGTCTTCAACCTTGATTCGGACTTGATGGTATCCCGACCTGAAATCAATCTTTGAGAAAATAGACGCATCCTCCAATTGATCAAACAAGTCATCGATCCTGGGCAAGGGGTACTTGTTCTTTATAGTTACCTTATTGAGTTGTCTATAATATATACACAGTCTAAGTGTACCTTCCTTCTTTTTCACAAATAGGACTGGTGCTCCCCATGGAGACACGCTTGGCCGAATATAACCCTTATCCATCATTTCTCTTAATTGGAATTCGAGTTCAACTAACTCGGGTGTGCTCATCTGATAGGGTGTCGTAGACACCGACACTGCTCTTGGTGCAAGTTCTATCAAGCAGTCAATGTCCCTTCTCGGAGGTAAACCCGGTACCTCTTCCGGAAACACATCTCTGTATTCTCTCAGGATAGGGTGATCGTCAGGGCTTGGTTTGTCACCTTCGATTGTTTTCAACACCTATATTGTATATAGGGGACATCCCTTTCGACAATACTTTCTCATTTGCAGAGCTGATATTTGTCTCACCGAGACAGGTTTTCGGATCCCTTGAAGGGTTATCTTTTTCCCTTCTTTACTTACCCATTCTAAGGTTTTATGGTAACAGTCCAATCTAGTTTTATGGGCGGCTAGCTAGTCCATACCAATTAGTATATCATATGATCCCAGGGGTAATAAGTTAAGGGTTGTTTGGGTGGGGAATTTTCCCAACATCAATTGGTAGGCTGGTATAACCTCTGCTACCCTTCATTTTGTGTCAGTGGCTAACTGTACCAACCATGGCTTCATATGTTTTTGTGGCTTTAGTTTACACTTATCAATAACTTTAGAGGCTATATAACTCAAATTTGAACCAGGGTCAATTAAAACATACACTAGATGGTTGGAAAGCATACCTTCTATTTCCACTACTAAATCTTGGTGATCGACTTGGTTATTATCCAAGGACGCATAGATTTGTGCCACACTCCTGGCCACATCATTGACGGTGGTAGTTTCTTGGATGTTATAAATCCTCTGACTATCCTGTTGTTGATGTGGACAGTCTCTCAATAAGTGTTGTTTGCTGCAACCCCAACATTTCAAAGGTTCTCTCTTTAGGTTATCAGTCTTCACGGATATGGGTCCAGAAGTTTTATTTCCGCTCAAAGAGGGAAAATTATGTTGGGGCACACTACGGGTTGGAAAGCTCATTCTTGGGTTCTTCTTATAGTTCATAAATCCTGGGAATTCAATACCCTTTTCTTGAAATCTTGAACTATTCTTCTATTTCCATCCTTCGCGAGGTTCTGCTCGATGCCCAAATTGTTCATGACAATAGGTTTCCTTTCGAATAATGCCTTCTAGAGTCTTTGGCTCATCAAATTCAATTATGTTCTGATAGTCCTTAGGTATTCCATTGATGAAAAATTGCACCTTTGCCTTTTCCTCTTTTATATAAGGTACATACCTCAACAAATCGAGGAATTTGTTGACATATTCTTCTATAGTGAGTTGTCCCAGTTTGAGTTCATAAAACTCTTTGGTCTTCTCGTCAAAATATTTTTCAGACAAATACTTCTTCCGAAAGTATTTCTCAAACTACTTCTAGGATAGGTCCTCTTCACGAACCCCTTTCACATTCTTAAGATATTCCCACCAAATGGAAGCCTTTACGTTCAAGTTGAAGGTGGCCACTCAGGCCTTCATATTTTCTGAGAAGTCATGGACTCTGAAATACTTCTTTAGTCCAAGAAGTCAAGCCTTTGCTTCCTCTCCCTTCTTTATTTCACCATCGAAGGAGGGTGGTTTGGATTTTCTGAATTCTTTGAATTTACGACCTTTGGAAGTCTTTTTCTTCTTCTGTTTCCTTCGGGAATATGAATTGGTTCTGCTTCTACAAGAGCCCTCCAAATCACCATCTTCCTTCTCAGAGGAATCGTCCGATGCTTGTCCTTTACCTCTGGGGTAGACCTTTTTTGAGGTGCTCCTCTCAGTGTGGCCACTGATATGACCATGTTTCTAAGTATCAGGTTCATGTTTCATTTGTCTTTGTAGATCAGATAAATTTTGTAGTAAAACTACGTTAATTTCCGTTTGTTTTTCTTTTTCTTTCATCATCCTTTCATTGTCAGCCTTACAGCTTTGTAATTTTACCATGAGGCTCCTCACAGTCTCGGCTAGATCTGGAGGGGTACCTACTTCCCTCCTTTCATCAGACTCTTCGTCTCTATTGTGGGAGCCTTCCCCCACCTCTTGGTGAGTTACCATTCTATACGTTGATAATTTCCCCCTGCGATTGATCTTCCTCTTGTGTGCAAAAGGAAAAAAGCTGGTTGTTAGTCAATATTTATATTTACTTATAACCAGTACATAATTCATATTTTCACATGTACACACACACAATAGGAGTTTTCAGTCTTAAATTCATCCTTTGATTAGGAAGGTTAATACATGGGGTTACTCCTTTTAGGAATGTTTCGAATGGAGCTTCTGCATAACTCGTTCATGAGCCCAAGAAGGCCAAGTGTTGTAACCATGCTATGATACCAATTTGTAATACACCCACTATGGAATAATAATTTTTTCTCTTTTCCTCAAGGGATAGAATCCCTGAATTCCTACGGGGGCCTAGCGCAAGCTATCTCTTCCCTTATCCACCTCCATGTGATCGTTGGTTATGACCACAGACCAAGCCAAGAGGCGCCTTTCGCATTTCGCGACTCAAGGATGCAAAAGAGTCAAGTCTTTCGACCCTTCAAACCCCGAAATGTCGAAATGCCGAAGCCTGGAAGGGTTGGCGAGTGACAAGATCCCCGCTTAGGTCTTGTCCACGTGACCATGTTCTGTGACCACACACTAAATCGACAAAGCACTTACTGACTTTTAGCGATTCGGGAAATCACGATGCGATGTCTCTTCCTCTCCCTTTCAAATCCCCGAAACTCTGAAATCTCTAAAGTTCCCCTCCAAAGGGAGACAAATGGCTATAAGCATCCCCTGATTCGACGGTCCTGGCCATATCAGGATTTCACAGGTCAGGAGTTTGAAATGCAAGAGAGTCAAATATTTCGACTCTTCAAACCTCGAAACCTGATACTCGAGTTCTTATTTGAGATCCAACGGCTCTCGATGTCTTGTATCCAACGGTTCGGATCTTTTTGGAGTTTCGTGAACCAGGAGTTCACGATCCAACGACTCCAAAACTCTTGTCACTCCAATCCCCAAATCCTGATATGGGGATTCATGTAGGAGATCAACGATCCTCGAGGATTTGGATCCAATGGTCCACGGGATTTCAGATCTTTCCCTGAACTCTAACCACTCACCACGTGTCTCCTCTGATGGATTATCTAGATCCTTTCGAGACTACTCCTTTCTGTCAGAGAGCGCATCGGGTTTTTGGGTATTGGGATTTCATGACTTGCAAAGACAAGGGTTCTTTCCCTTTGGTTTCCTGGGTGCCAAAACGTCGATCGGTAGCCACGTGTCCCTATAAAAGGATGGTCCAGATACTCCCACAGACCTTGGGGATCTATGGTCTCTATTTCTTCGCTACTTATGAAGATAAAAGAAATATTTTGAGGCATTTAACGCCCTTGTTTCTTCCTCCAATCTAATGTTCTTGACTGACCACAAATATTTCAACAGGATCTCATCCGTGAATCGATACTTATCCCTACGTTGCCATTTTGAGA
>SNQJ01S0072175.1:26164-38079 GCA_010110895.2 Picea sitchensis | reverse complement strand
AATCTTTCACCAATTCTCCAATGTCTTGCTTAACCTTTTCCATGAGAATTCACTCAATATATAGGAGAGAATGAATTGGTTACTTGGATAAGAATGATCCCAAAATATCAGGGAATCCAGTACTAGGATAACCATTCAAATGCCATCTCATCCTTCTAGAAGATCATCTTCTAGAAACTTCAAGAATTCATCTTTGTCCTTGCTTAAGAAAGATTTCACACCCTAGCAGTTCAACACAGTGCGAACTTCTCGCACCCTGGCTTAAGGCAGCCTGCGAGAATCATGCATTCTTGCAGGCAAATGTATTAGTAGCCTGCGAACCTTACTCAAAAATGTGATTTTTGGAAAGAGATGAAGGTAACTTTTCTCAGGAGAGAGTTCTTATGAAGAGCCTAAGTACACCATCATCAATACATCATCATGATGACCAAAATCATGGGTAACAGAATGCCCCCTAAAGTATGAGTGTTGTAACTAGTGACAACCGATAGACCTTGTAAGATGCATGTGTGTGTCGAGAACCAGGAGAACATCTAATCAGAAACCTGCGAACAATCAAGCATCTGCAGAGTATCATATATATCAATTCTGAGGTAGACATTTCCATACTCAGATAACAGACTGATGACATTGTAGACATGGGTCATGGCCACCAATCATACACTGTGGATCCATGCCATCAAAATATAGCATAGCCATCGGAATACACTGTGGATCTATGAGAGAAACTTCAAATCAAGACGACATAGCCATGAAACATACACAGTGGATCTATGTGTCACAAATTATACATACTCCATCACAACTTGGATCGCAAAGCTAATATCTAGGATCTTCAATCTCATCACCCAAAGTACGAATCTAACCATGTGATTACATGTGTTGAAGTCGAACATGGTAGAAACCACTTGATTACTGGTCATTGATGTAACCGTTAACAAGTGCAAGGGAAATCACCATTGATGTCAATGACTACCAAGGTACCATGGTACACTCCATCGAGTGTGAATGAATGAGTTGAAGTCGAACATCCGATGGAATCTTTCGATCAGGGGTCAATGATGTAAACCCACTGTCGAAAGCGAGGAAACTTGCCATTGAGGCATGCAAGCTCCAAGGTACTAAATAATTTCTAAGTCTTGACTCCGGATAATGAGCTGAAGTTGACGAAACAAAACTCATCACAGGAGGGCCTTGATGCATCCCCCATCAATGACACGAAATGAGTAACAAAGTTTGAAGGTGAAACATAGCATTTTGCAAATTGGACTGGACACAGGGAAGGCCGACACAGAGAGAATGGATAACTGTAGATGGCCGACTCAATATAGGTTTTAGATGGAATTCTCTTGAACATATGAACGACATGACCAATGATTTGGCAGCATTGACTCAAAGACGACACAGGGAATGACCTTGTAGCAAATCGAATGAGAGACAAATGGATTTCCCAAACCAGCTTCAAATGCGATGAATAGGGGGTTTCATGTTCAAGAGTGACACTTACTGCCAATCAATACAAAGATGAAACATATCCCTTTCCCAAATTTTCCCCCACCATTTCTGGCAAGTACCTCTTTATTTTTACGCAAGCTTGAGGAGGATAACATATTCTTGTTGATGTAAGCTCATCCTTTGGACAAGTCCCTCAGAGTATGTTTAATAAACCCTAAGAAGGAGTGGTTCGGTCCCATCACGGTTCTATCAATGTTTGTTTAATGAGTCCAGAGATAGAAAACTCGAAGGTTTTTCAAGATTATAGAGTTTGGAAAAACACTTAAAAGAGAACTCTCTCAGTTCCTTTTTCATAAGATAGTTTGGATAAGACCAAAAAAGAGATAAATTATCGCTCACCAGACACGTACTTCAAATACTTTAGCGAGCGTTAAAATAGCAAGGCTGCTCGGTGATCTTTTCATGTTCAAAGAGTTTGAAAAGAGCTTAAAGAGGACTCCAAGGGGGTTCCTTTTTCGTATAACCTTGTTGAGCCTAAAAAAGTGATAAAACTATGCTCGATCACGTTCTCATATATTTACGAGCGCAAGAATGGACAAAAACGATGCTCGAGGTTTTATGTAAAAACCATAAAAAACAATCAAAAACACGCTATAACAAAGAAAAAAATGTCCATATCCCTGTATTGAATCGTCAAAATCATCACGCCTGCAAGAATTTCACTCAACATGACATTAGTGATTAGGGTTTAGTTGATAAATAAACATAAAAAACCCAAAATGATATAGTAAAAGTAAATAAAATGAGTAAATATTCTTTTTTACCATACCATTTGACATTTTCACTATTGAGCTCAAAAAAACCCTCTTTTACCCTCCGAGTTCGGCGTTAATTTGCGAGAGCTACGAGATACCATTCATCAAGCCATCTGCAACATTAAGGTAAGCTCCTCGTCCTTGACATTTTCATGGTTTCATTTTTTCATTTCATTGGTTAAATTTCCATTTTTAATATGTTTTTCTAAGCCCTATATGCGCGTTGTCATTCTCGCAGGCAGCCCATACGGGGCCTGCGAGAATGATGCATTCTCGCAGATGATCCTTAAGCCACCTGTGAGGTTCTCGCACTGTGCAAATGGGGCACCTGCGAGAACCGTAAAACCCAATTTTTTTTAAAATTTTTAACCAAATGAAAGAGATCTAAAGCATGAAAAAGTTATTAATCCTCCTTTTATGTTCCTTTTGCAGATAATTGGCCATAAACATGGTGCTTGAGTGGTGTGAAAGGGAACATGAAGAGGATAATGCAATGGCCAAGAACCATCCTCCTACCATAGCTGCACTGAGAGATTGTGGTCTCTTGAAATACTTTCGCATCCTGGGCATGAGGGCCCAAGTTAGACTACTAGAGTACCTGGTCCATATGTGGGACCGAGATCAGCAGGTTTTTCATGTGGGAGCACACACACTGTCTATAGACATTGAGGACATATACTTTTTGACTGGATTGTCCTGACATGGATACTATGTTAGCCTGACCGGTAGTAGAGGTGGTGGGCTAAAGATGAGTGAGTACTGCAATCAATACTATGTACCTGAGGCTGAAAGACAGAAAGGGAAAGTGGCTATCTGGGGGGTACGAGACTTGACCCTCCGTACTATCCTTTTCACTGTAGCTCGGATGGCTGGGAGTTCTGCTCCTCATATGGCATTACAGAGCTACTTCCAGTATGCCATTGAGTGTACTGAGCCTCGAGTATTCAACTGGGCAGATGCTGTGCTTCGCAGTATCAAAAAACAATTGACTAAATGCAGACGTGGTAACCTGAAGCAATTCATGTATGGATCGTTGTTGGTGTCCTTATTCCTTGAGAGGGTCCTCATATTTAGAATATAGGTTGAGTGGAACATTCTGGGTCCCAGGGATCCAAGGATGTTGAGATGGTGTCGGCTCATGGCCCGACACGTAGCAGGATCGATCGTCAAGTATGACGATATTTTCTTTGACTGGCTTCAAACCCAGATGTTGATGGTCGATGACTACGCGTATGCCGGGTTGGATTTCTGAGGAGATCCAGATTTAGCTCTACCAGAGTATACTCAGTGGGGTGACCTTGGTAAGAAGTACACGCATTTTCTCTTTTTAAATGTTTTTGGATTTTTAGCATATTAAAATGTTTTTGTTTTTATATATTCCTCCAAAGACTAATACAAAAATCATTTGTTGATAACACAGATGTTGGACCATATAGACCTCCTGGAACTTCTCCTATCCAGAGGCGAGGAGAGGCAGCAGTAGCAGCACCACAATATGCTGAAGATTATCAGGTGGTGGAACATAATTTAGAGGGCCTGACAGCAGACATTCCAGATATGACTCTGGAAGAGGTTCCATGATGCGATCAACGTCATACTGTAGGGGTATCAGAAACTATGAGTCGACTGCTCTGTAGGATTGCTAGGGAAGTCATGTGTTACCATGAACTTCATCCATGACGTCACTTTGTAGAAGCTATAAGCTTCAATTTTTGATATTTTGGTCTTCGGACAAACTTTTGTAAAAACTCTTTTGATCGTTATATATACAGATGGCTTCTACCAGTTTACTTTATATGTGTGAATTTTGATGTGTTTGATTTATAAATGGTTCAAATGTCTGTTCAATACATAATTATCCAATGCATCTGTTAATGTATTAAGACATCTAGGAATATGTTGATATTCAATGTGATCAAAATAACGTTCCAAGAGGCGAATTAGCAAATACACCCGTAACAAAGTAGGACTTCGAATAGAGTAGATATTACTTAGTTGTAGTACTACAATCCGTGATTCAAGTCGCACAACCAAATGACGAATTCCAAGAGAGATAGCATCAACCAATAATTCAATAACGGCGCTATACTTTGCAATGTTGTTGGTCGCACGGCTATGGCACACACCTCGTAAAGATACAAGTTCATTTGTTGGGGCATAGATTGCCCACGCAGTGGAAGCAAGGTTCAGAGTACTACGGCTAGCACCATCAGCGAAGCCAATATAGGGTAGCGAAGACTCAGACATCTGGAAATCAAACACAATGTCACATAAGGGCAGAGACCAGATAACGACAAAAGAAAAATAAAGTAACACACACAAAGTATGATACATTAAAATACAAGTACTTGTGCACAGATAATTTATGCATAGTACTTCTTCAAGTACAACCCATTCCTGGGTTCACTCAAAGGGATACCATCGTAATCTACCAGCTCATATGCTCCTTTTTCCAAAACTCAGCGAACAATATAAGGACCTCGCCACATTGGTTCGAATTTCCCATCTCCTAACACATCTCGATCTTGTTCATAGAGAAGAACAAGATCACCTTCAGAGAAAACGCGAGGCTTGACATGCTTGTCATATTGTGCCTTGACATGTTTTTTATGGGTTTCTATTACCAGAGTAGCGTCACATCGAGTTTCGTCTAATCACATTAGATACAATAGACCTTCTTCTTCAGCAGAAGTATTGGGTAAAAGTTCAACAACTAGCTTCAGAGAGGGTATCTCGCATTCTATAGGAAGAATGGCTTCCACACCATAGACTAATAGAAAAGGCATAAACCCAGTAGTGGATTTGATAGATGTCCGGTATGCCCACAATGTTGAAAACAACATTGTGTGCCAACTTGTTTTATGAATTCCTATCATCCGTCGAAGCATAGTTATAAGAATTTTGTTGATTGCTTCGACTTGACCATTAGCTTGTGGATAATAGGGCGTTGAGTTATCATGATGAAGACCCAACTTTTCCGTAAGTTCCGACATCATAAAATTCCTAAAGTGACTACCGTGATCAGTTACGATAGCTTGGGGAACACCAAAATGAGCTATGATGTGATTAAAAAGAAACAACACTGTGGTCTTTCTAGTATTATCGAATGTTGGTATCGCCTCAGCCCATTTTGTAAAGTAATCAACAGCTACAATGATGTAACCATGCCCCCCGACCGAGTGAGGGTGACATGTCATGAAATCTATGCCCCATTTTGCAAAAGGACCAACTGAGACCACAGGATGAAGAGGAGTAGGATGTGACCGAATTTTCTGATTGTAGGTCTGGCAGGCATGGCATTTTTGAACAACAGTAATGTAGTCGGTAAACAAAGAAGGCCAAAAATATCCTACGCGTAAGATCTTCTGGGCGGTAGCATACCCAGACATATGACCACCACATGCTCTGGAATGGCAATCATTCAGAGATTTCTCGGCTTTGTCGAATGTTAAACAATGATGAAAAACAGAGTCAATTCCCCGATGGTAAAGAGTATCCCCGAGAATAATGTATTGACGAGCTTGATAGCATATGCGACGTCATTCAGTACTCGACAAAGCAGGCCAGAAAGTCTAGGTTTGGAGATATATAATGATATTCCCATACCAAAGATCGCCAGTGCTAATAAGGAAAAGAGATTCATCAGGTAATGAATCTACTGCTACATTTTCCGTTGCAGAATGAGGAAAATCACATATCAACTCAACAAAAACTAATGACTTCTTAGACTTGGTGCGATCGAATTCCAATTCAAACTCCTGGAGTATGAAAATCCATTTGGAGTACTTGCCCCCAAGCAATTGACGTGTCAAAATATGTTGCATAGGGTTACAATGAGAAATCATCGTAGTCTTACGTGAGAGGATATAATGTCGAAAGCGTTGGACAACTTGAACGGCAGCCAAGGCCATTTTTTCAACATGTTGATACTTGATTTCAGTTGGTGTGAGACTGCGACTCAAGTAGTAAACAACATGTTCGTCATGCGCATCATCCTCTTGGACGAGAACCATGCCGATAGTGTACTCTGAGGCAACAAGATAAAGGAAATAATCGCGACTGTAATCGGGAGGAAAGATAAGTGGAGCTCGCGTTAGGGACAACTTTAAAGCTTCAAAAGCATTGTTGGCAACGATATCCCAGACGAACTCTGAATCTTTCTTTAGTAGCCGCGTAAAACCACGAGTTATCTCGACGTAATTAGGGATAAAATGACGAAGAAAGTTTGATTTCTCGTACAAACTTTGCAACTGGCGCAATGTAGAAGGAGGAGGGAGATTAAGAATCGCCTCAACCTTAATAGGATCCACCCGGATCCCTTGACGCGAAATGATAAAACCTAGAAGACGGTCGGATTCTACGCAAAAAACACATTTATGAGGATTTAAATGTATACGATAGAACCGACAGTGAAAGAAAATAGCCTGGAGGTGGGTAAGGTAATCAACTCTGCGCATAGAATGAGCTGGTAAATCGTCCAAATAGGGTTGAACGATATGCTTGATATCATGAAAAGCATAAGACATAGCACGTTGAAACATCGTGCCAGTGTTCTTAAGACCGAAAGGAAGTTTCCTATAGGCAAAAGTACCCCAAGGACAAATAAAATAAGTCTTATGTTGGTCCTCGAGAGCGATGTTAATTTGATTATAGCCAGAGAAACCATCCATGAGAGAGAAGACTTCACTGCTGGCACAGTCATCGACAATCTGGTCAACGAAAGGGGTTGGAAAGTTGTCTTTTGGACAAGCTTTGTTAATATCCCTATAATCAACACAAACACGAATACTGCCTCCTTTCTTATCAATTGGAACAGGATTGGAAACCCATTCGGTCAGAGCCACCGAATAAATAAAACCGACTTTTAGAAGTTTTTCAACTTCGAGCTTGATAGTCGCCGCTTTACATGGGTGAACTGGATGAAGGCATTGCCGGACAGGTTTAGCTCCGGGGTATGTCTTTATCTCATGTACAACAATTGGAGGGTCGATACCTGGCATCTCTTCATAGCTCCAGGCAAAGATGTCATGAAATTCTTTGAACAGAGACATATAGGTGATGATTTCGTCAGGAGAACACGAAGCTCCAATATGGACATTTTCAACAATCCCAGGTTTAATGGATATGTCAATGGGAATCGTGGGTGAGATATTACTTAAGTTCCCTTCAGAAAACACATCATGTGAAGACGCGGGAACCGTCGAAATGACAACAACGGTCGACAGAGTTGAAATCTGTTGATAGTTCTCAAGAGTGTGTTGTTCCAGAAAGAGTATGGAACGATGATGGCCATCGTCCCAAGGGGTGTCCTCCATGACAGACATGATCATCTCGTCAGTGGGAAAAATAACATGAAAAGGATTGGGAGACAACTCATCAAGAGAAGAAGTAGAAGGTGTGGCCGATTGAATGGCTTGATAAGAAGATTCAACTGGACTTAACGACATGACGTCACCGAAACAAAAATGATCTCCAGGGTCAGGGACAATCCAAGGATCATGTGATGTAGGAAGTTCGTGAGGCACGGTGGAGATCATGTTGATAGAATAAATTGAGGGGCGTGGAACATTGGGCGGTGGAATGGGAAAAGTACCCATTAACGATGAGTCCTTTAACAGGCTTACACCGACGTTCTCATAACCTGGTGGGGTTTTAGAAATAAACGGCATGTTGCCAGTACAAGTATCAGAATTGAATAAGGCAAGTTGGTCAATGGTAACAACCTTTCCTTGATGAGGGAAACATACTACATGGAAAAGGGTTGACACAACAGTGCGCATGGAATCGATCCAGCTACGGCCAAGTAAAAGATTATAATCAAGGGGAGTGTCAAAGACTTCCACTTCAACTTGGACCGTTTTACCTTCTAGCATGATAGGCAACAAAGGAAGAACACCGTAAGGCTTAAAACCAGAGCCATTGAAGGCTTTAAGAGTGTTTTGTGATTCATTCAAGGGAGGAGAGCCAATGGATTTCCAACAAGCAAAATACATTACACACGTTGAGGCACCCTCATCGATAACAGTTCGGCAAATGTTCTTGTCAAAGACAAAAACTTGTATCTGGAATGCGAATTGCGGGGGTAACTGTGGAATGTGATCATCCAAGTAAAAGATTATTAAATTTGTATCTGTCGGGTCAATGCCACCTATAGCTTTCAACATGGCCTTCCATTGTGCAGGACAAGACTGACGGAATTCAAGGGCTGACATCGTTGAAGGTGCCTGGGCCAGATCTTACACAATGTTGTAGTTCTGGGCCACACGAGCATGAGGATTGAAAGACGATTTCCTAACGACACCTTTTGGGGGTGGTCACAGAGCTGTATCCAGACTCGGTCGTTCGAGATGAAGAGGACCGTTAGTAGGTGGAGTCATGGGAGATGGTTGTACCAAAGCAGGAGGTAAATCATCAACATTCTCCTTAGATGGAATATAATATTTGGCTCTAGTCGTGAGTGCAACGTTGTTTTGCTTAGAATCACCAGTACACATCAAAACATATGATGTCGTAGAAGAGGAGGGTTGGTCTTGAATGACCAACTGAGCCTGTTGTTGAGATGGAAAGGGTTGGGACAAGACAACCGGTGTAGACGGTTTGGGTGCTCCTTGAAGGAACTTTGTGACTTCGGCACGTCATGGACAATCCTTTGTGTAGTGATCATCACCACAGATAAGGCAAGGGTATCATGGTTTGTCCTTTTCCTGATCTTCAACAGGAGTGGTTTTAGTTTTCTTTTCTTGATTATTATTTTTGCCCTCCTTATTCTTGCCTCTCCCCTTTTTAGATTTATTTTTACCAACTGGGGTAGTTTGGACAGCATTAACCTCAGAAGTTTTACTGGTGGGAGTGGCAGGAGATGGAGCATGTTGAACATTAGAAGAAGCAGATTTAGGGGTTGTACTTGAAACAGAATGTGAGTGGGCTTGGTCAGTACCAATCACACCATCAGCTGCATGCGAGGCAGCTGGAGTAGTTGAAGTGCTGGAAGCACCAGGACGAGGTAATTCAGGTAACAAATCGTAAAGTGTTCCCGTTTGCGAATAAAAAAGATCAAGATATTGAGCACAACTTATAGCCTGCTCCTCTGTAACAACGCTACCCATGGCAATGTATTTACCAATTTCATTCACAAAGGATTTCGTAAACCATTCTGCCAGTAACTGATCGGGGAGTTCAAGTTTAATGAGACTTCGATGTCTTTGCCACTCATGGATATGATCAGATATATGAGTTCCTTTAGTTTGTTTTAAGGAAGTCAAAATCTCAGTCCCAGTATCATAACGGATCGATAACTGGTAATGTGTAAGGAAAGCCATAGCTAGGGTGTTGAAATCAGAGAAGAAACCTCATGGCAATTCAATATACCACTTCGCAGCAGAACCGGTAAGGGTTCGTTGAAAAAGACGTAAATGAATAGAATCATCCATCAACGAGTTGGATGAACACCATAGGTGAAAAGTCATAACGTGATTGTTTGGGTCCTCTCCCACATTGTCGTCGAATTTAGGAATGTCTGATGGAAGCTTGGTTGGAATAACAGGCCATTGGGGAGAGTGATGTATAGGATCATTTAAAATCCTAGACAAATCTGGAAAATCCAAAGTAGCAAGAAAAGGTAACTGTCGATTCACCTGCGGGTACTGGTGGATTTGGGGTGAAAGCCCTATCGACAAACCAGTAGGACCGTAAGTAGTCTTCCCATAATGGGAAGATCCAGGCTGATTCAGTGGTGGTTGTAGAGGATAGTAGTTCCAAGGATTATAACCTTGAGTTTGATTAGGGACCTGAGTTTGAGCATTGGGACCCTGACCCCAAATAGGATTGGGTATACCAGGATATGGTTGGCCTATAGTAGGGACAGTCTGCTGCCCCCCAGTTGTTTGAGGAAGATTTTGTAGCATCTGATTCCAATACTGGGCCAAAGCAGAAGGTATATTTTGTCCAAAAGGTGGGGTTGGTCCCCCTATCATAGGTGGAGTTCCAACCGAAATTTGTGTGCCAATCGTAGGTTGTGTAGTAAGTGGATTGTGTCTGGTAAGAGGAAATGGAATCGTACCACCTTGTCCACCAACGGGAATCTACAAGTTTGATGTAATGGACGGTATAGTGCCACTAGGATTAGGAATGCCATAAGGAAATTGAGGGAGTGTCGGAATAAAACCAGGAATAGGGTGCCCAGGAAAAGGAGGACCACCTGGAGAACTGGTTGGGGTTTGCAAAGGTGTCGGAACAGAAACATTCAACAAATAATTCAACGCATAGTATCCGGGTGGTAGTGTCAGGTTGACATCAGGAATTCGCTGGGTATTGATAGGAACAAGACTAGCTGCAGTAATCCCGGTTGGGACACTCGTAGTATTCACAAGATGGGCCATCTCGTCAGGGAGAATAAAGTGATAAGTGGTATTCACCGGTACAGTCTCTGTCTCAAAAAACACTGGAGGGTTGATTTCGTAGACTGTAGGCGAACCAGGACCAAAAAGGACCCTTCGAAAATCACCTGACCAAAAAGGATCTTGACCTTCTACACCGGGAAAAGGCCCAATGGGTGATCCATAAGTAGTAACAACTAGTTCTCTAGAAGAATTCAATCGCATAAAGGGTCGTTCACCATGGAGAATTCGAAAGTCCTCTCTAGTTTTGGTAATTCGAAAAGGTTCTAGAGAGTCAGTTGATTCCACTTGTGGTGTGGTGACAACTGGGACTTCACTTGTTTCCACTTGTGGTGTGGTGACAAATGGGAATTCACTCTGCTGAGGAGATCCCTCAAGTGTATTGGTAGGCAAGGGTTGAGAACCGTCCAGATGCTCTGGAGATAAACCTTGCATTCTACATGAACGACATGGGGGAGCTATTGTAAACGAGTGACAAACTTCGTGAAGAAAATCCTATGGTCAACTTCGAGAAACAAACAACACGCACTAGTAAACAAAATCTAGGAAGCAATCACCAGGAAAACAAGACCTTCTAATTTCGAAGCCACTAGTTGGTGATGAAATCCAACGTCGCAACAACAAGACGAGAAGGGGCTGGGCTAGGGTGGAAAAGTTACGCTGATGACCTACTTAACGGACTTACACCCTGGTGCAATCTCCCACACATAATCGTGGGTATACCCTCCAAGGAGCCCGAGTGAGTTTGGTCAACGTTAATTCCAGGTACCGTGAAGCCTTTCCCCTCCACAGTCACCTTGGGTAAGAACCTAGAGAGATAGGCCACTAAGGTCACCACCAACAACAAACAAGCCTGGGGGAATAGTCGACAGTCCGATCCACACGCAAGGGCAGGGTATCTAGCCCGAAATCAACTCAAAAGGCTTCCACTCATCATTGTGGGTATACCTTCGAGTGATCCCCATAATACATGCAATCTCTACACTGACACCAACAAAGCAAGGTGAGTAACTCTACCGATATCAATGCGACCTAATGTTTGACCCTTGTGTGAGAAGGGCTTCCCAGGACAAGATGTTGCAAATGGAATTTAACACTCCCTAACACAAGATGCTATTGTATGTTTTGTTCTTTTGGAGAGTGTATCTCTCTTCCTACTCCAAAGCGCTAGCCTAGCTAAATGTTGGTGTAAAAGAGCCCTAGAAAAAAGTTACTAGATAAATTTTATGATTACGCAGTGTTATTAAAG
>SNQJ01S0072175.1:0-24620 GCA_010110895.2 Picea sitchensis | reverse complement strand
GCTTTATGGGAAAGGGACATATTACTGTATCATATTGATGGAAAGTAAAGATTACAACCTGAGCCTTGATGTCGCAAAATTCCTTTCGATGGCCCTTGGCTCCGACACACACACTTTCTCACTTGCACGAAGAAGATCAACCACCTTTGATAAACTTGCTGGAGTTCTTAGCTGCTGTAGCATTAGTCCTTCATACAATCTTTCACCAATTCTCTAATGTCTTGCTTAACCTTGTTTGTTTAACCTTTTCCATGAGAATTCACTCAATATATAGGAGAGAATGAATTGGTTACTTGGATAAGAATGATCCCAAAATATCAGGGAATCCAATACTAGGATAACCATTCAAATGCCATCTCATCCTTCTAGAATATTCCCTTCTAGAAACTTTGAGAATTCATCTTTTTCCTTGCTTAAGAAAGAGTTCACACCCTAGCATTTCAACACAGTGCGAACTTCTCGCACCCCGGTTTAAGGCAGCCTGTGAGAATCATGCATTCTCGCAGGAAAATGTATTAGCAGCCTGCGAACCTTCCTCAAAAATGTGATTTCTGGAAAGAGATGAAGGTAACTTTTCTAAGGAGAAAGTTCTTATGAAGAGCCTGAGTACACCATCATCAATACATCATCATGATGACCAAAATCATGGGTAAAACATGCGCTAATTCTTCTCAAACTTAGTGCACCATCTATAGTCGGATTAAAGTAGTCATCCATTCATGCAGTCATGCTATGTAGTTTAACAATTTCATTCCCTTTGGTTGGTTCTATGTATCTCTTTCTTTCTATGTATCAAAATCTTCTATACTGCGCACCCCATCTATACTCATAGGTACCCCTAACAATCGGCCAATTGGTATTATATTGTGTTGGTTTGCCAATCATAATTGTATGGGAGACCAAACTAACTTAGGCTTCCCCATCATTTCGCTTTTTATTCAGTAAAATTTTTACATCATAACCCAAGTCTAAAATAACATTTTCCATGTCATATTCCCCAATCTCCACATTTAGTCTGAACTCTCCACTTGTTCTATTTTTACACAATACTTGATTCACTACCCTATGAGTGGTAGGAACTTCCCTTTCTTGTGCACAATGATTGATCATTCCATGCAATTCCTTCAACGTGGTTTCATCTTTCATCAATTCTAAAAAAATAATATTCAGAATTTTTTTCAAAGTACTTACCTGTTGAAGAGACCTTTCTAGGATAGTACAATCATAGACCGAAGGCATGTCAACCACATAAGGTGCAGATAATGTCAATGATATCCAATCTAGTCTGAGTATTTCCTTCCTTGTTTGTTGATATGTCTCTTTTTCTTATTGTGGGTCAAATTTTGGCATGGTCTTGCTAATTTCCTCACCCATTGCTCCATCTACATCCCTTTGTCAGCCCCTATCCTAACTCCTCCATGCATGACAACTACTATTTTGGGTCCTTTTCCATGCTTTTCTGTTGATATATTTAGTACATTATGACTCGGGTTCTGGTTTTGATTCCCTCTTGCCTGTTAATTTGCAAGTAGTTGCAGACCGTCTTATGTCGCATGATCCAGTTCTCTACAATACGTCCAGGTTGTACAAGGACTTAAGTAGTCATGAGATAAGTTTCCTGGTTGATTACAATTGAAGCAAATTATTGGTCCTCTTCCTCCTCTACAAAAACTCCCTCTGTCGTGACCTCTTCCAAATCCTCCTCATCCTTCTGGAATAAATCCTCTTTGGTTATTATACTATGCAATGCCTCATGTCATAGCATTTTCCTCCTAAATTATATACATATATGAAATGCGCTCTCTCATCAGGTCAAGTGTGTGACAGTCCTTCTCCTCATGCTCGACTGACTTGAAAAAGTTACACAATAAATTATGGGGTGTACTCTAGTATTTCTATAGTAGTGGACAATCATGTGGATGATATCCCCATTTCTTGCATATTTCACAGTACCCTCCTCCTGGTAATGGGTTTGGTGCTCCAATTGCCAAATATTGTGCAAACTTTGGGCATTCATCCTTATGGTGGAATTCATTCCTACATGTTACACACCAGACTTGTTCCCTCTTCTCCTTTCCTTTTGTAATATCTGCTAATTGGATTGTCGAGGTAGCTAGTTTCGTCTCAACTTGGGCCATCCCCTACGAGAGATGCTTCCAACTTTATTGCAATCTACAAAGCTTCAGGATGATATGAAACCTTCTATTGTATCAACGGGAAGATAATGTGTGCTAATATCCCTGCAATAAACCATTCTTTGTGATGTTGATCTTGAATTTGAAATGTCAATCTACCCATCAAATCCTTAAATCTTTGATCATCATCCCAAACTAAATCATTTTGCACTTGTTTGATTTCCTTCAATTCTGTAATTTATTTTGAATCATATTTCAACTTCTTTAATTATTTCAATAACGCTTGATAAATGTCTTCCAATATTCTTGCTTAACATGCTGGTGTAGTACTCTGTAGTTTCATGTACCAGACTAATGTGCAACCTCTAAACATTGATTCCAACTGTGAAATATTTCTGGCCTCATCCTAAACATTCTTCGCATCCTGAATTGTATCACATACAAATAGATGTTGTTCTGAGTCCTCCGACTCAAATCCCTGGAACTCAAGCATTCTCAATGTATTGTCTACCCATTCCATGGTGTTTTTCGTAGTACCTCCCCCTAGTGTTGCTAATTGATTTTGATTAGACACAATACTTCCACTACTTTGGCTACCACTATTATGACTTCCTCCACTAACTATAAGTTCTTTTTACAAATCTTCAAATGTTATCTCAAATCCATGTGACGCACAAGGGGTCGTGGGTTCGATGCAGGATCCAGTCTTAGTAGGACTTAACAAATCTTCTATTATAGGAATGAACTAAGGATCCTCTCCCTCTCCTTATATGCCTGGTATTTCTATGGTCTATACTATTTTTTATGGTTATCTCTTCTCATACTCACTGCGTGAATCTCCTTTCTCAACCCCAATTTTCAACCTCTTGTATCTTCATCCACTACGTAGTACTCCAAATTCGTCTTCTTATTCTGATACACTTTCTTCAGTTCTCTGCATCCTCCTTCCCTCCCTTCCTTATTCAGTTATTTATTCATTCCTTACTACTTTCATACCATCCCCTGGTCAGCCCTCAATTCCCCTATGTGTGTGAACTTATTCCCCTCGCAATACGATTCCATCATCATCACACATTTTTCGCATAGTAACATATTTATCCATGTACCCAATGCTTTCATAAACCTTCTGCATTGACCCTTGAAGACATCCCTTTCCGCAACACTATATGATTGGGTACAATCTACAAAAAATTTTGTAATATAAACCCCCAGTATGTTATTCAACCAAAAATCAATTGCACGAGAGGTAGTATTGCTTACAAAATTCAATTGTCTTACCAACTCAAGGGTCTAGTTCCTTGGAGCTGTAGTTCAATATCTTCTAGTATTCTCCACTAACCTTTCCAACCATTCATCTAAAATATTCACAAATTCACCTAATAAAATATCACGTAGACCTGTCTACATGTACCTTTGCAACCATTTCTCATCGTTGATCTCAGGGCTTGTATTCTCTCCTTAGGAAAATTCTCGCTCCTTCCTTTCCATCGATTTGAGGATATCTTTCTTAGTCGGTCTCCAAAATATTGCCTCAATTACAGATTTCTGGTCTCGACAATAAAACCATTTGTTGGAGTGTGGTTATAAGACCCTAGGTTCAATTTATTCAACCAGCAAAACCATTATACATCGGCCCTTTTGACATCACCTGCATGCAAGTGAAGTCTCACTCGAGGTATCTATTGGGGCTACGGGAACCAAGTTTCTTCAGAGATGAGGGGATGAGAGGCCATCAACATAACCATTAATGATTATTCACCATGTGCACATTATCCTTACTTAACATCTTTTCTATCAGTTAAAAAACCCTTTTCACATCTTTCATTATCTAACAATCACTATTTTTACCAGAACAATTGTGCAACATTAACCCATCCAAGATTCATTTGAATGCCTTAAACCCTAGTGTGCATAAATAATATAATATAGATCGTGACATGACCAAGATACTGAATCCTTCATTATTATTGCACATCAATCATATGTTAAACATATCTATATTAATCATGCATAAACATAACATCCACAACTAATCACCTCAACAAACACATGAAACACACGATTTTAATGTGGTTCACCCAATCCTTGGGCTACATCAACAATGGTTGGATTCTATTTTAATATTGATGCATAAATCACCTCAGGCCTACGAACTTCTCTTAAAATAGATACAACATATTATAATCCTCATTCTATCTTAGCCACTCTGCAGTGCAATCCTATATCTGCAAACTCTCTCCACATCCATAAGCTTAGATTCTCAATCATAAGCAAGCTAATCTCTCAACCTGAACTCTTACTTTAAACAACCTATTCATCCTTGAACCATGACATATTTATACATATAATTAGTGCTAAAAACCCTAATTTCTTACTCTAAAACCCTAATAGGTCCTAGTTGTTTTCCTACTTTTTTGCCAACATGTTTCTTTTCCTACTTTTGTGCCTTCACATTGCTTTTCCTGTTTTTGCACCAGCGTGTTGATTTTATCCTATTAAATGAATCCTTCATCCTACTCCCTTAACACCATTCACTTCACATGCATGTTGATCATGACTCTATGGTGCAGTGCCAAAACTTGGTTATGTTGGGTATGTGTTATATTCTTTTCATGTGTGTGTGTGGGCACATTAGATTCGACAACTGTGTCTGGTGATCTCAACTTCCTTCCCTCTTTGTGTCGTGTGTGTCGGGCACTTTATAGGGGGTTCCCAGGGCGGGAAAGTATGGAACCCCTGGTTAAGAATAGCATTCGGCTCTAAGTAGTAGCCCAAAGCCGACGGGGTTCAGGGAAATGCCCCAAAATTTGTTTTTGGTAGTTTTTTCTATTTTAGCGAATTTTGCTATTTTTAGCGGTTTTCTAAATAATCTCGGATTAAGGTATTAGGGTTTTGGTAGATACGGAATACCTAAAACATTGTATATATTGTATGGTAAATGGTGAAATTAACACAATGAAGAGTTGAAAGGTGCGACACCGAGGAAGGCTGGTTTTCTCCTGGTTAAGGGTTTCTAGCGTAAATCTTTGTTAATTTATGTTTTTCTTAAGAATCTCTATGCATTGCTTTATTTCAAAGGTTTAAAACTTACAGTTTCTTCTCCTCCAAAATTCATGTCCAACAACAATCCCAACTTGCAAATCTAACAATGCAGTTGCAAGATATGGAAAAGACAAAAGGGGTGTTCGAGCACGTATGGTGTACTACATGTCAGCCTGAAGGTCACAACAGGGAGAAATGTCCTACACTGGTAAATTAATTTTTGACAAGGACACCAAATCCTTTTTTTATTGGGCCTCGGATTGAATGGTGCGCATTTTTCAAATAGTGAGGACACATCCCACCCCACCCCACTGCCCCAAACAAGAGAAATACTTGAAAACTCACCATACTCCATTTTGTGAGTTATGCAAATACATGGGGCACGATTTGAACAACTATGGGTCACTTAAATTGATACGAGAGCACACTCATGATGCCTTTAGAGTCCAGGAAGAGTAGAAATGTGGTGATCGTGGAAGCACAGAAAGATGAGGATACCAAGGAGGTCCTAGAGGTGGATATGGATGCATCTGAGGATGTGGATATGGAGGAGGTGTAGGAATACCACCCACTTGTTTCAATTGTGGTGACATAGGCCATATGTCAAGGTTTTGTAATAAAATGTGTGATCTTTGTGGGTACATCTATAGTATCGAGCATGCCATAGAGGATTGTCCCAACTTGCTGAAGAAATGGGAAGAGAAGAAGGCACACTGCAATATGGTAACAATGGATCCACATGGAAATCAAAAAAAGGACCAGGAGGATGATGTGTGGGTGATAACCTGAAGTTGAGCCAAAACAAGAATGGAATTAGAGCATGGATAAATATTAGGTCAGAGAATAGAATAAATATCAGAGAAGTGGCCCTGACCCCTCTAAAGTTCGATGTTTCACAACATAAGAAATTTACACGCAATGCACAAAAGGAAATAGAGGATGAGAAGGAAAGTGAAAAGATACAACACATGACAAAAATTTCACTAGAATAATCTCAGGTACATGAGAAAGTGAAGCACACGACGCAAATTTTGCTGGAATAAGCTCGATCCTATGAAGAATTACAACACAGCACACAAAAATCATTGGAAGAAGCTCATATGCATGAGGATATACAATGCAAAAATCAAAGTTCATTGGATGAAGCTCGTAAACAAGAATAGGTGTGAAGGGATGAGAAAATGGAAATAGAGGAACATGTGCATGAAGATTTGAAGTGCATGGTGCTGGAAGAAGCACAAGATGACATTGAATGTGAAGAGAAAGTCGAAGATCAAGTGAGTAACATATTTTGCTATTGTTTGAATTTGTTAAGTGATCTTGATTCTATGAGAAAGTTGAAGCACATGTTAACAAAATGTATGGGGGAATAAGGAACAACTGTAGCTATATATTCCCCTCTACCGAAAAGGTATGTATGCCACATCATGAAGCATAAGCGCACATGAAGAGAGTTCAAGATGAAAATTGAACTTTGAAGTGATGAGATGGATGGAATCATGTTTGATATGGAATCCAATTTGAACATCCTACCAAATAAGTCATGGTATTTTATGGGAAGAACAAAATTGGTATGGTCCCCCATTCAACTCAGGCTAGTGAATCAGTACATGATTTATCCCATAGGCTGGCTAGAACAGGTTGAAGTGAACATCCAAGTGGTGAAAACCAAGGAATATTTTGAGGTGATCGAGATAATGGATGAATCAAATCCCTACTCTCCACTTCTTGGTATTGATTGGGCCTTCGATAACAATATTGTGTTGAATTTGAAGAAAAGATAGATGTATTTTGAGACAGACACTTTGCGTGTGATCTTGCCATTAGATATGAATGAAGGAAATAGACACAATGAGCCTGTGAATGAGGATGTGAAGTGTTCCATTATTGAAAACATATATCAAATCATAAGGTTTAGAGAATATTACATCAATCCTATATCATATGGGGAGTTAAGCTAGAGAAGTGTGAAGTCATATGACATTGATCCAGAAGATGCCACAGAGAGGTGGTAGAATAAGCTATGTAAAGTCTCCACTAGGAGATGTGCATGAATTACCATCGTGGTGTGCGGGTTTGAATTAAGACCTTATCGATTTGATGGGATGGATCCGGTGGACACATTAATCACCCAAATGTAGTGCATCCCCATACTCCACTAGGTGCTCACCCTTGACACAGTATTAGTGGGTATCCCCGTGTAATGTTGGGTGGTGCATCAGGAACATCTCTACGAATGGGAAAACATTGTAGAATAAAAATAGGAAGGGTTCATGTCAATGGGTTTATATGCAAGCATACATGTGTTCATGTGAAAGGAATTTGTTGGACAAGTAGCATTCGAGCATGTGGAGGATTCAATCAAAAACCATGTACACTATGATGGTAGGAAGCTTTATCCATCTGGTTCCTTCGCCTACCATCACACCAACGGGAGGACAGGCAGGCATGAGGATGCTTCTAATAAAAACAAAGGAGTTTAGCAGAGTCTCCTAGGGCCATCCATGACCACTGAAGATCCTCTATGATGAAGACCCAGACATTGGATCTGGGTGAAGAAACATGGTGAATCACTAGGGATCGATGTGACGGGTTAAGAAATCTAGGATGTTGATGCAGGGGTGCATGGGATTCATGCATAGTGCCCCTGAAGAATAAGACTTCATTCATGTGTAGAGAATTCAATATCACATTAAATATTAGGTGACACAAAAAAATTGATGTAATAAAGGTGGATACAGCAAGAAGTTCTATAAAAAATGTTTAGTTTGTTTCAGGAAAGAGAAAGGCATAAATATAACTATCAACAAAGGGATTGGTTTGATTTCAAAAGAGTGGAAACGTAATTACTCGGCTAGAGGAAAGGATGGAATAAGGGGTATAGATAGATAACCTATCACATGGAGGTGACCTTGACGAAAGTAATATAACACCTATTGATCTAAAAAAATGGATCTGGCTCAATGGAGGGTCGCCGACAAGGTTTCGTCAGAGGTGGAAGCAAGGACAACTAGTCATCCGCAGTAGCTGATGGAAAAAGCGTGACGGTATGTTGAGATAATTTATGTTCCGATGGATTCCAAGGCACATGCTTCTGGTATTAGGACTCATCGCCAATAAATGGATTTTATAACAATGCGTTAGATGGTACTATTGCGAAAATTTTCCTTTACGTGCATTAATACAATCCTAACCAGATTTTCTCACCTACTAATTTAAAGATGATTATCGGGGAAATTCCATATGGAAACATACCAGGTGATATTCCAGTGAAAATAAAAAATGTATGGCCATGCATATTCATTCCTATGTATCAAAGATCAACGAGACCCATGCAACTAGTACTTACAACCACCCATGGCCTCTTCCATCAAGTCGCAAGCCCATAAAAAGTCTAAGTTTTTTAGGGAAAGATACATACCAAGGATACCATTACTGACTAAAATTAGTTTCATAGGCTCCCAAATTGGAAAAGTGCAGGAAATTGGCTTTGTCGACTACGATGTTAATGACCCAATTCAGTTCCCCGAGCTATTCTTCCCTAACTATCTCCAAGTGATCACGAGTGTGGATGGGAAGCCATTGGTACTCACTAAAGAATGGGGCAAACCTCTCTAACAAGAATTTTGACTCTGGTAAACTTCCCTTACTTTGGTCGCGGTGTTATAGAAGATTTTTCCACACTCCATGCATCTTGATTTGATGGCCTTCCATTCACTCTACAAACTTCATTTCTCCTTTTTTTTCACTCTAGAGCTAAAAATACACTTTTTTGTACATGTACGTGACCTAGAAGTTATACATCTCATGTATACATGGGCTGCTCCATTACATCCCACGTACATTGGGTTTGATGCTCAAAAATTTAAAATGAGTTGAGTTTCCATGCCATGTCACAAGATCCATGATCCTTGACCTTCCATATAATGGAAATGCTCCAACTCGACCCTTCAATTCCATTTGGAGGCTATAAATTGAGCCATATCCAATCCTTGAAGAGATATATCACATTGAGAGTAAAGACACTATGAAGAAATTTCACCTCAATTGATTATGCATCCCTTTGTCCTTGAAAGTTTGAACTTCATGTGTTCAGCCCCCAAGATATTCCTATCTTGTGATGGAGAACTTCATTTACTCCTACTTGTGAGCTTGCCTTTATGGAGGATTGAAGTGTTGGAGGCCCAACTAGAGGGACTTAGTTTCTCAATTCCAATATGTGTCATTATAGAATTTTGTCACCTTTGTACTTTGGTTGATTACATTAATAGAAATACTCTTTTCTCGTCCAATTGATATCTTGCAAATATTTGTATTTATTTCCATGGGCGTATTTATTATCTATGTTAATGGATTATGATGATTTATATGCTAACAATATATATCATTGACACATGATTACGTATCTTGGTTGTTGAGGACAAGTTGCAGGTATAAATCTTTGGGTCGTGTGCTCAATGGTGGTCTTCTTTAGACATCCAAACAAGGTAGGATTCTATCCTTCTCTTGTTAGCATTTAATTTATATAACATACTTGAGATTAGAGTTAATTTATGGGTGTCCTTTCGTTTATTGTGGTTTTACCCTAGCCATAGAGAGATTTTCCTCATAACATGCGGTACATCTGTCACTACATGTGTCTTCTTTTTACTCACATGGTCGCTTGGAGGCTACCTCTAGATTGATAAGAAATACCCAATTGATGCAGATACCATACATCGAGTTACAGATCTTCCCATACATGGAGAGGATCCCTAGAAAGAAACAAAAACAAAAGTTGTTGCATAGGATGATATCTATGGAAAGTATGGCACACATTGCGGAACCCTTGGAGTGGTGATTGTGGAGATTAATAACCACCCATTACTCTTTGTAACCCAATTAATTGCATGTAAACTATTGTGGAAGTTTCAAAAGGATGAATTCCCTCTTGGGGTCATCATAGTCACAGAATGATGTGTTGGAGGTGTTCAGGTGGCATGGGAGAGGTACATTCTTAATGAGTTTGTAAATGATTTCTTGGATTCTTAAAACCTTGGTAAGTGTTGATGTGTTTTCCTGACACCCATCAACTAAGTGAATGGGGTAAATATGTGAACTCGTTTTTCTTTCAAATGGGGACAAAAAAAATTCGAACTTGGAAAGCTCCAAACAATCTTCAACTATTGAATATGAAGACCCAATAAGTTTCCAATTAGCTTCATATCTCTAGTTCTTCATCATTAAAGTATAACCGGGATAGTTTCTCTTTGAAACAAAAGAGAAGAAAACAAAATAAAAGATACTAAAACAAGGAAAATATGTATGCCAAGATTTGTTGGAGATATTACACACACATAGGATTTTCCTTTCATTTTCTTTTCCTAAGTTTATTTGGCTATGTCAAGGGTCCCTTATTATAATATATTCTCCCCTACAAAAGGGTTCCACATACCCTCTAGTCAATTCTTAGTTACTAATTAGTTACACTAGTTGAGTGAAGTGTTGCATGTCAACCTCGACTTTATCACCAAGTGTTGCATGCTAACCTCGGGATCATCACCAGTAATGCACACTTGCCTTGGAATCATCACCACTAAGGTGCATTCCACATGTGTGAGTGATATCCTCCTCATTGAACTCTAGTTTGGCTAGTTAACTGATGACCACATGGTCTTACATAACTAAATGTCGCACTACCAAAATTTTGCATTTAAGTATCATAAGTGTCGCATTTCGTCACCATCAAGAAGTGTTTGTCATGACCCATAGACAAGTTGGAAGAGAGCCTATCATTTGGAGGTTGAAATACTACCTTTTTCCTTGATATTTTGACCATTTTTTAGCATCATCAATCCCTTACCCATGTTCAGGGGGCGATGAACCCTTGTCATCGCTCCTTGCTAAGTTATATGGGAGTGAAATTATCGCTATGTACCTAGTTATAGGGGAGCGATGAAGTGGTTACAAATAAGTTTTCTTGTTTTTGGGATAATATCTAGGAAGATATAAGTTGGTTTGGGTCAAGGGTTCGAGTCATATCTCTTTTCTCCATCCTAGTAAAATTCAATGGTCATTTGATTAGATAAATCCCAACCTCATGAGATAAATCCTCATTTGATCTAACCATATTCCCAAAATACCTCATGGTTTTTATGACCTAAAATCCTATATAATGGAGGCCATGCTTGAGTGAAAAAGGGGAAAGAGAGAATAGAGAGTATCATACTTATGATCGTGTGAGATCTAATGGGATGGAATGGAAAGCTTGGAGGAGCTACTACAATGTCAAAATTGAGATTGTAAGTGCTTCCATTTTGTTGGCTTTCCATTAATACGTAACTTGGCCTATTCCTTTCATGTCTATTCATTCAAGTATATGCATGTATATTGTTTTTTAATTCATCATAAATAGATACATTTTCACTTGACAATATAGTGTGGAAGAAGGAGGTTTTTTTTTAGTTCTTTGTGGGTCTCTTCTTTCTCCTAGGAGCTTAGACATCAAGGTTAAATGATAGAGCAGTGAGGACAACCATCGTAAAAAGGTATGTCGTCCATATTTTTATTATGATTCTAGTTGTTGAAATAGTTCTAAGAGGAAAGTAGTTCACCATTTGTTTCCCTTTTGACTTGGATCAAAGAAGGGGTCTTGATCCAAGGGGATTTTCACTTGTGTGTAGGGGGGAATTTACCACAACACATGGCCAATTAACTAAGATAGATGGAAGTTTACTCTAGTGACTGCCAGTGTGTTCCCGATCTCTCTAGAGCACTCCTAATGTGCATTATTTTCCCACTATGGCGAGTTATTCATGTGATACAAAGTATATCACTTGTATTGTATCATTTATCTCATTCGGTAAATAGAAATTATTTCATTCTTTTATCCATTTTTGTCTCTTCACTTCACACCACTACATGTTGTGTATGATTCATTGTTATCTAGATATTTTGTGCATTTATCTCATCTACTCTACATGGTATCAGATCCCATAGGCCGTTAGCAAGGATTGTCACTGGCACTGTTTTGTAGGTACCAAAGACTGAACAAAGTAGTAGGAAAGATCGAATATCCCGCATCTACAATTCTAACACCATATAAATATTTCGAATGGAAGACAATAATTATACTCCATATCAAGGGTAAAGGAATGTATGGATGGTGATGGCCATAGAATCAAAACCCACCTCAGCATTGGAAAAATCCAAGTACTTAAATCGCATGGACAAGGCTCAGAGTCTCCTATGCATGGCTATTTCTCCTGACCTATGGTTTTACATTGATGCATGCAAGACATCGAATGATATATGGACCACCTTGGAAGGACTCTTTGGTAATTAGGATGAAATGAGGGGCCATTTGCTAAAATTAGAACTAAAATCCTTGTATCCAAAGAAATTTTAAAATGTCCAAGATTTCTTCACCAAATCCAAATATCTCCTTCGTGAATTGAAATACTTTGGTATCGACAAATACAAACAGGAAAAAAAATTGGTTCTTGCTATCATTCAAAAATGTGGACCGGAATTTAGTGTATTTGTCTCCACATTTCATTCTAACATATTCATCACAGGAGAAACCTGGCCCATGCCTTCATTGTCACAGTTTATTGAGTCTTTGACATAAGAGAAGGATAAGCTCATTTAGATGATCCTAATCAAGGGCCCAAAGACACATGAACTTGTTGTGCATGATGAAAGAAGCTCTCAACATCCTAAATCCAAACATAAAGGAAAAGGAAAGGCGCAGAAGGAAGGGTACCCCAAACCCTTCAATGATTCCTCTGATTCCAAAGGTGAAAAAACCAAGAAAGGGAAGAAGTGTGGTTAGTACAATCATGAGTGTTAGCACTATAAGATGTTCTCTGTATGTTGGGAGGGCATGACTAGAGCTAACATCTATCCTCAGTTGGAGACAATGTGAGTACCAACATCTACAGGCTTAAAATGTTAAATTTGGTACCAAGTTTTGGCACCAAATGTGACAAAGATGAGCGCACTAACAGAAGTAGGGCATTTTTGCCACGCACCTTATTGTTGAGAATTTCATCACTATTTTTGCAACCTATGAAAAAAATGCTTAAATATTGGTGTTAGTGCCTACATGCAACAAATTTCTATGATTTTTTGTAAAAAATTTGAAATTTTGTTGAATATATTTCCTCTTGGGATAAATGTAGAATTATAATGTTTTTATTTTAATAGGGATTTAAAATATTTTTATTGAAAAACAAATAAATTAGGCCTCGAGGACCAATCTCTAATTCGACATATAGCACCCAATATCAAGTGTAAATTCGAAGATCCAAATCATCGAAGGGAAGCAGGAATACACAAGGCGCCATTGACAGAGCCCACAAAGAGAGCTTGGATGGTAGTGCTCAATGCATCAAAAACCAATAGAAATACCCAGGCATATAATCAATGGAAAGGATGATTCTTGTTGCATATGGGATATATTTCCATATATTAAAAAATTAAAAATATGTGTTTAATGTCAAATGTCCAAGATAACACCTAACAATACAATGCTTGACTGTCACATTCATGCTCTCAATTAAGTGTTAGGTTCCAAGTTAAGTTTTGTGAATGCCCGGGTGATTGCTCATCTAGAAGCTAAAAAAAATCCCTTGAGTGTGAGTTGATTGTCAAGATAACCTTGCAAGTGTTGGGATAATGTCTATCATTTCCAGCAGAGGAAAATGCCAACTATATTATCAGACAATAGTGTTGAGGGAGAATATTGTTAGCACTAGAAGTCACACCTAGATTGTTGTAGGTGTAATCGTAATACCCATCAGAATTTGAATAATTAACTCAATTTTTGGTTGGTGGATCAACAAGAAAGAGTAATAAAGAGGGCATCAAACTGTTTGCAGAGACATTTCATTGGGAATGGATTCATAAACACCCTAAAGATCAAAGGAAATCAAGTTGCATTGTAACACACCGGGTTTTGAACCCCCATTTTAAATAATGTATTGTTACATTGTTGAGAGGCCAGAGTGCCCAAACAATTATTAAAAGGCCTGTGTGCCGAAGAAATGTAATGTTTTGATCATTATTAATAATACACACATCGTTGGATGCTAGACAGACAAGGACTAGAGTTATAGGGGGATATGATTCCACAAGACAGGGGGATTGAGGGGATAAATGTGAATTTCCTATTTTAATTACCCTTTGGTCTAAGGGGGTGGATCAGTTACATGGGATTCTTGGGGAAGGCTAGGAGGTTCATGATTCCCCATGAATTACTTAAACCCACCTATGGTCTGATGAGGGGTTCAACTGATATCTCGTTCACTCCTTCATTCACTTTCTCACTCGTTTATTCATTCCATCCTTACCTATCACTCATGGATCCATCCTCACCCATGTATTGATTTTGGAAAAGGAACCGAACTGCCGAAGATTAGCCATGGTATTTTTGGCTTTACTGGTCACTAGTGTGATCCAACCATCACTTGAGGTTTACATGTATGAAATGCGTTGGCCTCTGTCCAACATTGTTCACAGCTGGGAATCCTAAGAGTTCCAACATCGAGATTCTGGACCAGTTGTGTTGGAGCCTAGAATAAGGAGAAGGAATGCCTGAGGGGTTGCTTGGCAGAGAAGGGTGGAGGTCCATTCTCTTGGGTGGTGAAATCTAGGTAGAAGAGAGTTGGGTACTTGGATTGTTGTGAGTGATGGGAAAGCCTGTGAGAGATTGAATGCTGACTGTTTTGGGAAGCCAAGTAACACTCTAGAATCATCCTTGTGGATTCATAGCCCTGGCTCAAGGGTGACACTATTGTTGAGTTTTGGGAATAGTAGCATATATAGTTGAGTGGAACGTCCTTGGTCTGCATCCAGTTAGTGTCTTCTTTTATAAATATAAGTGCTCTATGTTATGGTATTATCTACCTGTATATGAATGTATTTCATTGTGTAGTTATTTATCATTTGATTACATCTTTAGAATATGCATGCTTGCTGGTTATTGTTGTGCATGCGGTTAAATCCTTTTCTTTTATGCATCCTGATTGATTTAAAAAGGTATCGGTAAGATAAAGAATTCCCATGGTGGGCTTGAAGGTGGCGTAACCCGACCTATGGGTGGCTGGGTATGATACAATTTGGTATTAGAGATTCTGTTTGAAACACTGAGCCGATATGGGTCAAGTCTGATGGTTAGAGTCTCGTGATCGAGATCAAATTTTGACTGTGAAATTGAAAATATCAGGAGGAATGGTGTTGTAGATTCTACACAAGAACTAGAACGTCAAAGGTCCTTTGTGAGGGTTTGAACGTTCATGACTGTCCCCTTTGAATTCAGGAGAGATTACCACTGTGGGATTAAGAGAGATCTGAGATCGTTGGATTGGAGGGCAGGTGAACAAGGGTCGTCTGATGAAAGTGAAGCAAAGGTTAAGTCACAACCCTTAGATCCCATTGGAGAGAGAGATCGATGGCTAGGAGGCATTGCGGGGGCCCAAGTTGCATGGGAGTTAATTCCCCAAGGCGGTCCCACAATCCAAACCATGGTTCCACTAAGGGGTTATGTGTCAATGTTGGAAGAATTGTGGGGTGAAAGGTGGGTTACTCCAAACCACCGATACACGCTCCCACAAATTGAAATACATTAATTGATGTGACATGATAGTTCTCGAACCATTGAAACTCCGAAGAGTCGAAGTAGATCCAAACCATTGATCGAGGTGGACATGTGGTAGGGGATCCTACACTCCGATGGATAACCACTTTGGAAGAAAGATGGATGCAAAAATACAGAACTCCTAAAGGCCTGAAGCCTAGAGTTCATCTGGACCATCGATCAACAAGGACACAGGACGCCAAATCTCTCACTTTAGAGACTTAGTACTCCTGAAGGTTTTGAAGAGAGAAGTACTAGGGAAATAATTACCCGAAGTCCCTAAGTAATTGAAGACCATTGATCTCAAATCAACAAGAGTAGTTTATATATGCAGTAGTATCTCTCGAAGTCCGGAAGTCCGGGGTTAATACGGATCATTCGATAAGTGAGACACATGTTGGCAGATTGGCCAGTTCGAGAATTCAGATTTCAAGAGAATTAGAAGTTTGCTAGTGTGGAAACTCCCAAAGCTCAAAGTTTCGAAGCCCGAAGAGCTGAAGTGGTGGGGCACGATGACATCACCTGAAGGTGATGTAGAACCTAGAATTCTAAAGTGACGTGTCTTGCGGACATCACCGAGGATGACGTGGAAACATGGGATGTGTGACACGTGTCCGCTTCTAGTATTTCACCATGTGGCGTCAGATCATGCAGTTCGGAGACTAGGCACTCTAGAGGAAAAATATGTGACAGTTTTCATTGGGTCAATAACTCCCAAAGAGTCGAAGTGAATCATAGTCGTTGATATTTAATAGAAATGTGTCGACGGATCGTCGACTTCAGGTGAAATCACTATAGAAGAAAGTGAAGGCGGAGAGTTTGAAACTCTCGAAGCTCGAAGAGACGAAGTGATTCATAGTCATTGATATGCAGGAGGACACACGTCAGCAGATCATTAACTTTGGGTAAAATCATTCCGGGAAGAAAGAAGCAGGGAAAGTTGAAACTTTTGAAGGCTAGAGTCCCGAAGTGGACTAGAGCCATTGATTTGAAAAGGACGCATGGAGCCTGATCCCGAACTTCGGGCACAAAGTACTCTAGGGGAAAGTCAAGGTCGAAAGTTCCAAACTCCTGAAGCACGGAGTCCTGAAGTGGATCTCGATCGTTGATCATGAATGAGGACGAAGATCATTGATTGGGTCTTGGTTGAAGGTTCTGAAGTTTTGAAGTCCTGAAGCTCTAGATAAGCGCTTTTTTTTCATCTAAGCGCAGGGTCATGACCATGGTCACCTATAGTTGAGAGCTGAGGGAAGAAGGGCTAATGGCCAAATTGGTTGTTTTCGAGATAGAAAAGTGCTAAGGAAGGATTAATCCCGTGATTTCTAGTGGTCACCTGGGAAGGTGGTTTGAAAGAAGCGCATGTGTAGAATTGAATTTTGTATTGGCTGAAGGATAACATGGAAGTGTTATATGGTGCAGATTGATATATCTATGTTCTTCGTGAATTGAAAAGAAACAAGACCTATAACATGGTTTCAAAAATTTGTTTATCATATTCATAATTCTAACAAAATGGTCGCTTGCATATTTTGTAGAATTAAGGGGTTTAAACACGTCCACTCAGAATGTGCATTGAAGAAACGGAAGAAGGCAAGGGAGCCTCTAGCCACGATAAGGAGGCCGAAGGCCAGAATATCAGAATTGGTAATGCAGAGACAGAGTCCAATGGATGCAAGGGGAAAGAAGAGAAAGAAACATTAATAGAAATTGTAAGAATCCTGAAAATAGAAGTGCGGAGCTACAAAGTAGAAAATGAGAGACAGATGAGAGAGAAAAGTCAGATAAATTCTTGAGTGTTGCAAAGCTTAAATTAGTTGCAGAGGCAAACAAAGAAGGGATCAAACTCAAAACAAGAGGAAGAAGGCAGGTTTCATGAAATAAGAGAGGATCGTGGAAGAGTTGGTTATTTGAGAAGTTCCAGCAGAAATCATAGACACCACTCACCTCCTTACTCAGAAAAAAAAAATTATGCATCGGAAGATCCCATAAGCAGTTTAGAGGTGTCCCCTGTTAGGCACTAGAGAATGAGACAAGAAGTGGATAGTTTGCAAGGAGAGATGAGGAATCTTAAGACACCCTCCTTTGATGGTGAAAGAGAAAGGGAAGATGATTCTAAAGCATGGTTACTTGGAATCCGGAGTATTTTTAGTTGAATAACTATTCATCAGACTTAGAAGTTAGTATTGCCACCTACCATTTACATGGGAAAGTTGCAATGTGGTTGGATCAACTTAAGCAAGTTGAACATATTAATGAGAGTAGGATCACTTGGAAGTAGTTCAAGAAGTAATTCTAGAAGGAGTACCTCTCAAAGCATTTCTATGACAAGAAAATGTAGGAGTTCTTTGAACTCAAGGTAGGAAGCACGACCATGGTAGAATATGAGAAGAAATTCTTTGGATTATTAAAATATGTTGGGTTTATGAACGATGAAAAGGTAAAGATACAAAGTTTTTTGAGTGGGCTGCCAGCCTTTTATAAATAAAAGATTAGGTATGATGAGCCCAAGACCTTGACTGAGGCCATCAGGAAGGATAAATACCTATATGAGCAAGGATAGGGAAGAGAATCCCTGTAGAAATCTTGGAAGGATAAGAATAAGGAGAAGATCAATTAGAGGAGGAAAGGATTCAAACCTCCCTTCAATAAGAATGAGCCTAATAGAAATCATCAAGATCAATATGCTAAGGGTGAATCCAAGAAAGAAGACTCCTTGGGAAAAAGAGGAAGACCACCCATCCAATGTTGGGGATGGAAAGAAGATCACATGTACAAGGATTTCCCACACAGAAAGGACAGAGTGAAGACTGTGCACAATGTCCAAGAGGCTACAACAATCAAAGATATGGGAAGAATCTATGCATCTTTATATGATAGACAAGAAGAATACCAGTCCAATATAATCGAGGTGGAAGGTAGGATCATAAATCAACCTATTTCTATTTTGATTGATTCAGGAGCAAGTCATTGTTACATTGATCCTAAAATAGTGGATAGATTACATTTGGAGAAAAGTAAACTTGGAAAATCAAGTTTGGTTCACCTAGCCACTAGAACCAAAAGGAGAATCCATGATATGGTCATAGGATGTTCCATAAGTCTTAATGGTGTGAATACAAATTTTGATCTAAATATCATACCATTGGGGTATTATGATATTCTAATTGGAATGGATTGGTTGGACAAGCATCATGTTTTCCTAGACTGTCATACCAAGAAATTTACATGTCTTGATGGAGATGGAAAATACAGCACTGTGAAAGGAGTTCCAAGACCCATCTCTATAATGGATATTTCATCCTTATAGCTGAAGATATTTTTTAGAAAAGGATGTCAATTGTATGTAGCTCATGTGGAAGAGCTAGAAAATACAAAGGGGCCAAGCCTTGAATATTTCGTGGTACTATAGGAATTTGAGGATGTATTCCAAGAAATACTAGGGTTACTGGTGCTAACCCTGCCCTCAGCGGCACGGTCGCCTCACCAGGATCTCTCTTCTTCCCGGCCCGAAGAGTCAATGCAGGATCGGCTCTCGCGATTTCGCGAGTCCCACCACTGGGAACTGGACCCTCGAACTTCCGAGGCCCGACGCTTTGGTCAAAGTTGACTCTTCCTCGACAGGTCGGGACCTCGCGCTATCGCAGCTTATCCGCTAAATCTTCGGGCTTCCAAGCCCCAAGATTTGAGATCCCGAGGTGTCGGCTATCTTGCCTCTCGCCTTTCGGTAGCTCGCTACTCGCAAGATCAATTTGTGAATATTTAACCTCCGATACCCGAAGTGCCGAGATGCCGATGGCTCGGGACCTCGTGCCCTCGCTACTTCCACTACCGGATTTGAGGCTTACAACTTCCGATATCTTCCATCACCTTCACCGATTATGACTCACGCCATGCACGACTTACCGGGACGTCATATTTCGCATTCTCGTGAACTCTCTCTACGAGAAACAGGAATCTTCCGTTGCGAACTCCCGATACACCTAACCTACAAGTCAGGTCGCGATCTTGATGATTCTCCTCGACGATTCAAGTCACCGATTCTCTTTCTCTTGAAGAGATTCTCCGTTCACCACTTTTGCCTTGTACAACTGAAAACAAAAGGGATAGCCCTACAGAACTTTTGTTCCTCTGGCTCATCCAGAGAGATTTCCCACACACTCTCTGCATTAGACCTTCAACGAATTTCAAAGTGTTGAAGTATTTCAAGTCCTGTGCATTCACGCTCACAACAGCTGCAACCTTCCCCTTCTCAGACTTGCTACTGAGACTCGAATTCGACCTGCACTCACCTGCCCGGCGCGAATAACTCAAAACCAACTCTGAACAAAGTGAGAACAAGAGTTTAACTGTTTAGCCTCCTCGACGCACTCTATGCGGAGGGATTCGACTGCACTTGATGCAGGAATCTCCTGGCCTAAACAGAGAAACAATTGAAACTCATTCACTCACTCTCTCAGGTTTCGAACCTGATATGCAATCACATATGCAGCATATAGAAGATAAGCATAAAAAGAAGCAAACATGCACAAGCAAAGTATCAGCAACACACAGAGGTCAAACACATCCATGTAATTGAATCAGGCTCTTCCTATTAATTCAATGTCTATACATGGAGGTTCTACTCAAGCTCTCTGCTCTGCTCTCCTGTACTCAATGCTAATGCTGAATGAATGTAATGGTCCGTTACAATGATGCACCGGAGGGTGCCTATACTCCGTTTTCCCTCTCAATAACAAAACTGTCTAATCTACAGTTAATTATTCTATCTACTTACATTAAATCTAAGTAAATGCCTCAGCTACCCTAGGATGAGAGCTTATCCGCTCAAGATCCGTTACAATGTACAAGTGTGCTTCATCACATCAAAACATTAATGTTTGGCGCAGCTATATTAAAATGTTCCAAAATTTGAATGCTGGCGCTTTCCAGCTGTTCCTTGCTCCTCGTGCTTGGCTCGCTTGATTGAGTGAGCGATGCTCCTGCATCATACTCCTCGTCTCGAAAGTATTCATGGGCTCCTTTCCATGAGCTCCTGTACAGTGTGCCCATGTTGCTGTATAATTGCCTCTGTTTCCCAGCTGGCATCCTCCACTGGGTGGTTCTTCCACTTTACCAGATATTCAAAGTACTATTTTCTCCTGGTCTTTTTACCTGCTCTTTTATCCAGTATGCACTCCATCTGCGGTTTCTGTGCAACTGGTAACTGTTTCTGCCACTGGATCACTGGTTCCCCCATTCCATTGCTTGCTTCTTCAGCCCTGTAAGGGTATAAATCTGAAATGTTAAAAATCGGAGATATCCCGATGTCTTCTGGAAACTCAAGCTCATATGCATTCTCCCCGAACTTCTTCAGGACTTTACATGGCCCGATCTTCTTCATCTTGAGCTTGTTATATGTTCCTCTTGGGAGCCTCTCCTTCCTCAGGTGCGCCAGAACCATATCTCCAACTTCGAACTGAAGTTGTCTCTTCCTCTGATCGGCTCTGCGCTTATACTCTTGATTGGTCTTCTGCAGTCGCTGCTTCACCTCTGCGTGAAGTTCTCTCATTGCTTCCGCAAATTCTTCAGCCCTCGCGCTGCTAGTTTCAGCCTTTTCTGGCTCCCTAAGCTCAGACACTCCTCTCGGCTGTGTCCCATACAAAATTTGAAACGGGCTCTTACCTGTGCTCTGATTCATAGAATCGTTGTACGCAAACTCTGCCTGTGGTAGAATTTGATCCCAACTGGTGTGATGTTCCGTCACTAGGCTTCTCAACAGANTTCCCAACTGGTGTGATGTTCCGTCACTAGGCTTCTCAACAGATCCCCTAAGCTTCTGTTGACTACTTCGGTCTGCCCATCTGTCTGCGGATGGTAAGCAGAACTGAATGCTAAGTTGGTCCCCATCTTTTTCCATAGCGTCCTCCAGAAGTGACCTATGAACTTCGTATCCCTGTCCGAGACTATACTCCTCGGCAATCCATGCAATCGGACAATCTCTTTGAAAAACAAATTTGCGATGTGGGTTGCATCGCTAGTCTTATGACACGGGATAAAATGTGCCATCTTCAAGAATCTGTCCACCACAAAAAAAATGGAATCCACGCCTCTCTGTGTTCTCGGCAAGCCTAACACAAAATCCATACTGATCGCCTCCCATGGCCTCTCAGGAATGGGTAACGGCTGATATAATCCTGTGTTCTACTTTCGGCCTTTCGCGTGTTGACATATCCGGCATCTGTCAGCAAACCGCTTCACATCTGTACGCATCCCTAGCCAAAAATATGATTCGCTTAGCTTGGCGAATGTTTTGTCATGCCCGAAATGACCTGCTAAGCCTCCACTGTGCTTCTCCTTAACCAAATTCTCTCTCATAGAGCAATCCGGAATGCACAATTGGTTGCCTTTAAAAAGCAGTCCATCCTGGATCAAGAAATCTATCCACGGGCTCCTATCTCTGAGCACTGGGTTTTCGGCTGCTTCGTATGCCTCGCCAAAGTCTGCGTCACTTGCATACATATCTTTTAAATTTTCAAAACCTAAGGTTTTGACCCTGAACTCCTGTAGCAACAAGCACTTCCTGCTCAAGGCATCGGCTACCTTGTTCGCAGTTCCCGAAATATGCTTTATAACAAAGGTGAAATTCTGCATGTATTCCACCCACTTCGCATGCTTTTGGTTCAGCTTCTCCTGCTGACTCACGAATTGTAGTGCATGATTATCACTGTACAACACAAATTCTTTGGGTATCAGATAATGCCTCCACTTTTTTAATGCCTGTATAATGGCATAGAACTCTTTGTCGTACGTGGAGTATTTCAATTTCGCATCATCCAGCTTCTCGCTGTAATATGCCACAGGTCTATCATCCTGACTCAAAACCCCTCCAACAGCATACCCACTAGCGTCACACTTCACCTGGAAGGTCTTCTGGAAATCAGGTAGCACTAACACTGGCTGCTCGGTTATCTTTCGCTTCAACAGACTGAAACTTTTCTCAGCCTCGACCATCCACTAAAAAATCTTATGCCGCTTTTTCATAGTGTCCATCATCGCAGCACTAATTCCACTGAAGTTCCGAATAAATTTCCTATAGAAGCTTGCCAAACCATGGAATATCTGTACCTCAAAAACATTTCTCGGCGATGGCCAATTCCTGATTACTTCAACCTTCTCAGGATCCATCTTCAATTCATTTGCTGAGATTACAAAACCCAAATAAATGAGTTATGTCTGCATAAATGAGCACTTCTTCAAATTGATCAGCAACTTCTCCTACTGCAGCCTCCTCATCACAATGGCCAAATGTCTCAAGTGTTCTACCCTGGTTTTACTGAAAATCAGTATATCATCCAGGTATACCACCACAAATTTGCCAATGAATTCCCATAGGACTTCATTCATCAGCCTCATAAAAGTGCTTGGCGCATTTGTCAACCCAAACAGCATGACCAGCCATTCATACAAACCCTCGTTTGTCTTGAATGCTGTCTTCCATTCATCTCCCTCTCTCATCCGGATTTGATGGTATCCGCTCTTGAGATCAACCTTGGAGAAATAATTTGCCCCGCTCAGGCAATCCATCAAGTCGTCCATCCTTGGCAATGGAAACCTGTACCTGATGGTGATCTTATTGATCTCCCTGGAGTCTGTACACATCCTCTAGCATCCATCCTTCTTTGGGCTCAGTACTGTCGGAACAACACATGGACTAAGACTCTCCCTCACTAGTCCCTTATCCTGCAGATCATGTACCTGCCTCTTGACCTCCTCGTTCTCCTGAGGTGTCAACTTGTACGCTGCCTTATTTGGCAAACTTGCCCCGGGAATAAGGTCAATGTGGTGACTCACACTCCTTATCGGTGGCAATGAATGAGGTAGTTCGTCCACGATGATATCAGTGAATTCTCCCAGCAGTCGCTGAATCTCCTCTGGCAAGTCGTCCACTCTTGTGCTTGTCAGAACAACCCTCGGCTTCCTGACAACAAAGAACTATGGAGCTTCATCCTTCTCCAGCTCGGTGAGAAGCTCTTTCCCACTCATGAGAAGTATTTTACTATTTGCCTCCGGCTTTACCTCCCGATACTTATCCTTTATCGAAAGCAACTTATGAAGTCTCCCCTCCTTCTCTAAGGTGTATGTGTTCATCCTCCCATCATGAACAACATTTCTATCATACTGCCATGGTCTACCCAGCAGTATGTGGCATACATCCATGGGAATGACGTCACAAAAAATCTCGTCATGATAATTCCCAATTTTAAATATTAACTAAGCACTGTTTAGTGACACTTACCCGGTGTCCTTTTTGTAGCCACAAAACCTTATATGGACTTGGGTGCTTAGTTGTCTCCAGCTCCAGCTTTTCCACCATCTCAGTTGCAACGAGGTTATCAGTGCTCCCGCTATCAATGATGACTTTGCATTTTCTGTCCTTAGCTGTACAAGCCGTCCTGAACAGTCTGCTCCTCTGCACTGAGTTGTCTACCTCTTTCTCAGGTGTCAAAAGAGTCTTATGCATCCCAAGCGATCTTCCGCTGTCTGCATCCTCGCCCTCAACATCACGCCTCTGCTGTGCCTCAACGATGTGAGCTTTACCTCCATCCATCTTCCTCTCTGGACAGTCCACGGCTTTATGACCGTCTTTACCACATGTGAAACATGTGATAAATCCTCCTCTACCTCTTCCTCTACCTCGGGTACGAGGAATTGTATTTGCATCAGCGTATCCTCCTTGCTGATCATCTTGTTGTCTCCTCGGCTCAAAATTTTGCTGCCTCTGCTGCGAGGTTCCACCTCTTTCAGTTGTTCCATGAGGCTTCTGAGTTCTCTCCTGAACAACAGCC
>SNQJ01S0072174.1:58950-73970 GCA_010110895.2 Picea sitchensis | reverse complement strand
TCTGATACCAACTTGATCTAAAAATGAAGAAGACTTGTATTCTTGAAAATATTTGCAAGTTTAATTTTATGTGTTAAAATGCAAATGGATCAATTTGCAACACAACTTTTATGGAAATTACTCATTCAATATGCATATAAAGAGAAACAATAAATAGTGAACAGAAAATACATAACACAACAAATGATAAAGGAGTTCACCCCTCTCTTGGGCTACATCTCCTGGTCCAACTTCCAATGGATCTTTGTATTATTTGGTCAAAGTGCTCAAAAATGTTCTTCACAATGCTCAAAATTCCAAATAGATGGCTCCAATGGCATCAGAACTTCCAAAAACCCCTAGCTGGGCTTTTATGGCACTTCGTTTGGCCAAAAATTGAAGAAGATAGGCTTCCTGGAAGTTCCCCTTCAAACTTGTTGTCTTTGGATCGCCAAAATGCACCCCTGTTGGCTCAACCTAGCCCCCGCGCGTTTTTATGTGGAAAAACCCAGCACCGGGTGCAACCGCACAACTGGTACAAACTGTCGAACGGTTATGCACCGGCCCTTAACCACCAAGGCCCGTGGGCACATGGCCACCACATGACCACATGCGATACAAATAGGGCTAAGGTTTAAACCATATATATAACCGTAGGGTTAAACCGCGCGCATCCACAATGGTCACATGTTATATGTATATAACCACACGCATACCATAATAGTTACACAACACATATATATAACCGCGGGTTTAACCGCCCATAGCAATGGTCATATGCAATACATATATAACCGTGGGTCGGGGCTTAGCCCCGGCCCGGTCCGCACCCCGACCCGGTCTGCGCCCCATTTCACATCATTGCAAACTAAAATAAATTAAAACACATACATATGTTAAGTAACACATGTGGGCACGTCGGTTGGGCGGCCCTTCCCAAGGCTTTACCCTGCCCGGAGGTCACGGGGTCGACTACGGCCAACAACATAACTTTTAAACCAATATATAGGTGACACGTGGCGGCCATTGATTGGGCCATGTGTCACTATCCCATTCACTGCAAACAAGCCATGTCATATGCCAACTGTCCACGCAACTTCTTGCCATGTGTCGTATGTCCTGCCACGTGTTGTACGATCTGCCACATCAGCATCCTTTTTTTGCCTGTTTGTCATTTTGAACATAACGTGATATCTCTAGCTCCCGATGTCCGTTTGAACCCAAATGAGTTGCATTGGGTTCGTGATGACGAGGCCTATGCTCCCGTTCGATTTGAAGTGATTCTGAGCACTTTGATTTTTGAACAAAATTTGATCCCCTAGATCAATTATGCACTTTACTAACACAACATTCTTGAATCAAATACTATTACTACTATTTGTCCATTAGGTCATTTCATTATCATTTCCCTATGAAACCATACCTTTAACACTTAATACCATTCCCAATGGAAGTCTATTTTCATATAGTGGCACTTTTCAAGTGAAAGAACCTTCATTATTCTATCCCTGATTTCTCTGCATTGGTATCTTGCTTCCACTATGAACTCTAATATCATAAGTGGATTTATTTCAATGAGTAATTTTATATAATTATCTAAGTCGTATCGAACAAATCCTTCCCTAGACTTCTATGCTTGACACATAGAGATTATTCACACAGAACCTCTTAAGCTCTTTGTTTTCTTTCACATCAAGATTGCAGTTGTCTACACATCTCCACCTTCAAGGTTATGGAGGATTACTTTTCCTTTCTATGCCCATTAATGACATTATTCACCTACTATATTCATGTCCTATGTGGATATTCTTGTTTTTGTTGTACCTGTAATTTATTCACACTCTGTAGAGACTAAATAACATTCCTTCTATTATTCTCTTCTCGGGTTCTTTATCCATTTTTCATTACTATCTATGCATTTCTTTATTGCCTCATCCAACTTTTGTAAGCTCTATCATGATTCCATGACCCTAATATATTATTCTAGTCTTGAATTGATCTGATTATACCTCTAATTATACTAAATCTGCAAGAAACCATTTTGTTAGAATTATACATATTATAGAAATTTGTCAATTAAAGCTACTGCTCAATTCATGAAGAATTATATCACAATTATCCAAATTCTAATATTCTAGGTCATTCTCCTCTGAATCATATTTCCAATGAATATACTATTTCCCCAATCCGATTTGTGAGTTGAAAGTTATAGCTTCTTGAAAAAGCCACTTTCACCACATTTTTGCATTTTCTCCACTGGTGAAATTTTATTGAAATGCCAACTTCATTTAACTGTAGAAGAAAATACGTCAGGAACTAGAGAAACTTTATATGATGCGTAGATCACTAAATTTACAATGAATTCATAACAATTCTCATATTTTCAATATGATGCTCCACTCAAAAACTACAACAATCTGGAAATGACAACTTTGCCCTTTTTTCACCTCTTTTTCCAGACTTGGAATTTTTAGCAAAACTAGCTATCTCTCAATATGTACACTTATGAGAAATTTTCACTAAACAAAAGTTGTTTGTCTTGATGATTGTATAAAATTTTGAGTAAATAATTTTTTTCAATTTCGTGATCTGGGGTCACGTTTCTTCCTCAGAAAATCTCAAAAATCTTAAAAAAGTGGCCCGGAATAATGGATTTTGGCCTATTTCAGCATCCCCATTCTAATCCCCGTAGGATTTATTCAGTTTGTTTGTGGGTTATTTATTTTTCTGTTTTTTGGACACTCTCAATGAATTTCATCTTAATCTGGACCTCTGCCAATGATCTAGACCTAGATATTTAAAAATCACTATTTTGTCATTTCTGACAAATGCAAGTCAAAATGGAAAAGGTCCCTCTCTGGAACTTTCATAGAACTCATCTCTTCGGAAAAAACCCTTAAGTTTCATCCCAATATGAATTTATATTCTCCAGTTATGGCCAAACTACGAAAATGGCTCCAGACTTGGTTCTTTTTTTTTTTACATTGTGGAATAGTTTTTCCTATGGGGCAATATGCATTGTTGATATTAAAATTGGAATAAATCTATACAGTATGTTGGAGGTTCTCGTTTGGACTGCTGAATAATTGAGCTCAAAAGGGACTATGAAAAGAGGGTATCGAAGAACATTCATTTTCAATACCACCAAAACTTTTCATTCGGAGTTGACAAAATTAGGTAAGTTTCATTGCTCTGACCAGAGGGTATCAACAAATATTCCCTTCTCAATACCGTCGGGACTATTCATTCGGAGTTCAGAAGATTTGGGAAGTTTCACTACTCCGAAAAGGAGGGTATTGAAGAATATTCTCTTTCGATACCTTATCACTCGGGGTTCAAAATATTAGGCAATCTTCACTGCTTCAACCAGAGGGTATCAAAGAATATTCCCTTTCGATACCTTGTCACTCGGAGTTCAAAATATTAGGTAATTTTCACCTCTCTTACCATAGGGTATCGAAGAATATTCCCTTTTGATACCATCAGAACTCTTATGAAGGAGATCTTTTGAAAACACTTTTATGAAAGAACATATCTATGAGAACTAACGGCTAAGAATGATCCTGAATGATATAACAACTTTCATTCTTTAGGGATCTTGTGATTGGATTGAACCTCATTCCTGACTCTGAGTTCTTCCAACACTTCCTTCCTGAAGGCCTATCAGGAATTCCTTTCTCAGACCTCTAAGATTGAATCTGGACTATTGATTCGTCTGACTTCCCAAATGACCGGAAATGAACGTGAACCGTCGATTTTCCTCATTTTTCAAAACCCCAAAATGAATCGCGTATGTCGGTCTAGTAACTTTGTCAAACTTCGAAAACATTAATATTTTTAAAGAACGAATCTGGGTCGTTAATCGTAAGATCAGACATGATATCGGCCGTTGATTCTCTGAAAGCTTCCCCGCACTATCATGTCCATTAAAATTACGATTTTTTTCAATCTTCCAAGTCAAATTCAGCTCTACAAATCCACATAGCAAATATATTAAACCTCTCAAACAATTTGAATCATCTAAGCATGGATTTCCTCACGAATTTGGGGATTTCACTCTAATTTTTCCTCCATTTTCCCCAAAATTTGTACCAGTTGAATCTGTAACAGCGAATCTACCTGATTCGCACCCATTCCAGCCCATACAAGTCCAGTGTTTCAACCAAAAGCTACAATACCAATCTATAACATACCCAACCACCCACAGGCTGGGCACGCTACCTCCAAAACTCACTTCTGAACCGATTTCGAATTCTAATAATAATTAATCTAAAATCAAGCATGAAAGACTCACATGCATTAATCAAGATCCATGCTACAGAATAAAGGAAATAAATAGTGTGCCATGCACAACAAATAACCAATGAGCATGCACACCGAAATACATCTCAGAGATAATTAAATACACTATGAAAAATATGTTGTACAGAAAACACAGAGAGCACTTATCTTTCAAGTAAACATTCACCAACTGGGTACATACCAAGGACGTTCCTCCCAACCATAGACACTATTGTTCATTTACTCTCAACAATAGGCCACCCCCGAGCCAGGGCTATGAATCCATAAGGACAGGTCCTAGGCCAAATCTAAAACACACAACAATTGGCTAACTAGCTCTCGGTTTTGCCAACCACACAACAAATCCAAATTTCCATCTCTCTTTCCCCATCAACCTGCACAACCCAAAGAAATGGACACCTTTATCTCCCATACATCCCCTCAGGCTGTCCCATTTCTCTCTAGGGATCTAGTGCTATTGGTTAGGAAATCTCTCGGCTGGAATCTCCAAGGATTCTCAGCTATGGACAATTCTTTTTGAACTTCCATCAATCTCATGCACACAGGAATCCATTCCTTCCTGGAATGATAAATAATTATTACAAACATCTAGCAATGCCTCTCCTCTTCCATCCATTCATCCCATGCTCAGACGAAGAGCACATGAATTATCAAGAACAAGGCACACCCCCAAAAATGAAAGAGTGAGAAGGGTGTAACAGTGAATGAATAAGAACGTGTGAACCCCCAAAACAACCCACAAGAGATGTTTATATAATTACATGAAAACAAGAACCAGATGGACTTCCTCCAAAGATGCTCATGTAACCACTTTTCTCCATAAAATCAATTATGGGTAAATAAAATATAAAAAAATGACTTATCTCCTTAAGCCCCATCTCTCATGGAATCATAGCCCTTGTCCGTCTTGCAGCCAACGGTTTATTTTATTAATTTATATGAAGTATTACATTTCCTAGGAAATATGTCCCCCTTTTCAACTTTACCAGCTCACTAGCCTAAGTCACAATTACATATGGGTGAATATGATTACTTGTTTATATTTTAAACCATATTCTAAATCAATTTCTCTGTGTGTAAGATTGGCATATCCTTTACATTCATCTTCTTTGACCAATGTAGCCACACCAAACCATGATAACTGATGCAGACCTATCGACCTTTGGGACCGAGATCCGCTCACATGATCGTTCTATATTCCCTTCGAGCCAGATCGGCTCTTTCGGATTCTCTACTGGAATCCCCTTCCAAATCGATCCACGGGTTCTTTTTCGTGATTCACGATTTTGCGAGTTCTCTAATTGAAACCCCGACTCTTCCTCCTCCAATTCCATGATATTCGAAATTGTGAAATGGCTATAGCTCTTACTTTGTCAGCGCCCTCCTTGCGCGACCGCCGACTAGGCTAAGCACTAGTGCCTTTCGCCTCTCATGCCTTCACGAGTTTGAAGGTTCATCATTGGCACCTTTCCTTCCCGAACCCCCGAGAGGCGAGATTTGACTTTTCTCCTCTCGTTCTCGCTACTCGCGACTTCGCGAGTCGAAGGCTCGAACTTTCGTTCCCTTATCTCCCGAGTCCTCGAGAGGTGAGAGGTCAACAGAGTGTTGACTCCTCTAGATGTGTGACATGTGTCCGTCGGTCCACTTCTCGGTCCCACCTTGCGGTTCTGCCATGTTTCTCTTAGGTGCAACATCGACACTTCGCAGCTTCGCTTCTCGCAACTTCGAGAACCCAAATTTTGGGTTCTCACCCGGCAAACCTCCGAATTCATGAGATCCTCTAATCTCTGCCACCTGTCCTCCTTCGATGGATGGATTAGATTGCTTCGTTATCTCAGGACTTTGCCTTTTGCGATTTCGCGAGTCTCATTACAAAGGTTTCAACCCTTCACCTCTCGAAACCTTGAGATGCAATTTTGCGGGTGATCCAATGGCTATTGTTGGTTCATCTCCTACGATCCGATTTTCTCGATATTTCACTGGACGAATGCTACCATAACTCCCCTACTCCTCTGCGAGATCTGACGGCTTCCGGGACTTCGCGAATCCTCGACGGAGGATTCTGACCGTTAAATTCCTCCTTGATGATTTCTACGAAATAAACATGGTGTTCTCTTACGGAACTTGTCCTCCTGCAAACACCTTCACTATGCCTCCTTCCAATGCTTCGAGCACTAGCTCTCTTGAGCTTTTCTTCGAAAACTTGAGTCTTCAAGAAGACTCCTGCACGCACTCTTTGCGACAACTTTTCAATATTCCAAGTATTGAATCCTTCGACTCTGTGCACTCTTTGTGACGACAGTATTTTCAACAACTCCCTCTGGTTGCGAACTCTAAGATTCTTCTCGGCTTGCGCACACCTTGCACAACCCCTGTGCTTACTTTTCACTTCTGTGAGGATAAGAATAACGTTATCTCTCCTGAGCTTTCAGAGATGAACTCTGACTTCTGTTGACACACACCTTGCGGACAAATCTCACTGCACTCCTTGCAGGAACTCTTGCTCAGATAGAGAAACAATTGAAACTCATTCCTTACTCCCTCTTAGACTTCAAACACAAAGCATGAAATCATATACACAACATATAAAGAAAATGTATAACAAAAAGTAAACATCCATGAGCATAACATTCACAATGCATATACAGAGAACAAATACGACACCATGAATTTGAATCGAAGCTCTTTCTATTAATCCAAATCTCTGTACATGGGTGTTTTCAACTACAACTCTCTTCTCTCTTCTCTATTCTCTATGCTCATAATGCTACTAATCTTGCTAATGTTACAATGATACAAGTGAGGGTGTCTATATATGTTTTCCCTCCGACTCCTAAAACTATCTAATCTGAGAATTCAAAGCTACCTACTAACATTAACTAACATAAATGCCTTCTTAGTCCTTCAGACGAGAGCGGGACGCTCAAGGTATGATTACAATATGGAAGTACGCCCTTCCTTAATTATTTCATTTACGTTCAGCGCATCCAACTTTAAAATATTTCAAACAATTTATCACATGCCAAAAATGCGTTGGCGCTTGCCCACGCTCGCTTGACGTTGGCGATGCTCCTGCATCATACTCCCTCGCTTGAAAATTTTCATGGGCTTCTATCCATGATCTCTCACACAGTCTTTCCATGATTTTGAATCTCTGCTTCATTCTCCCAACTGGCATCTTCAACTGGATGTCCCTTCCATTTGACCAAGTATTCAAAATACTCCTTTCACCTGGTCCTCTTACTAACTCTTTTGTCCAGTATGCTTTCCATATGTGGCTTCTCTGCAACTGGCATCTATTTTGTCCATTGAACCTCTGGTTGTTCATCACTTGTTCCTGCTTCCTTAGCTTTGTATGGGTACAAATCAGAGACATTGAATATTGGAGAAATTTTGATCCCATCGAGTAATTCAATCTCATAAGCATTTGCCCCAAATTTCTTCAAGACCTTACATGGTCCGATCTTCTTCATCTTCAGTTTGTTATATGTCCCCTTCGGGAATATTTCCTTTCTCAGATGTGCCAGAATCAAATCACCAACCTAAAATTGAAGTTGTCTCCTGTGTTGATCTGCTCTGCGCTTATACTCTTGGCTCCAGTTTTTCAATCGCTCCTTCACCTGGCGTTGAAGTTCCTTCATCGCTTCTACGAAATCCTCTGCACTAGCACTCCTAGTTGCATTCTGTTCTGAATCCCTCAATTTTGAAACTCCTCTTGGCTACATCCCATAAACAATCTGGAATGGACTCTGCCCTGTGCTTCTGTTGATTGAATCATTATAAGAAAATTCCGCCTGTGGCAGAATATTATCCCACTGACTGTGGTGTTCTGTCACCAAGCTCCTCAGCAAGTCTCCCAAACTTTTGTTTACAACTTCTGTCTGTCCATCCGTCTGAGGATGATAAGCTAAACTGAATGATAAGTTTGTTCCCAACTTCTTCCATAAGGTTCTCCATAAGTGTCCTATGAACTTAGTGTCTCGATCCGAAACTATGCTCCTTGGTAAGCCGTGAAGTCGAATGACTTCTTTGAAAAACAGATTCGCAATGTGAGTTGCGTCACTAGTTTTCTAACACGGTATGAAGTGTGCCATCTTATAAAATATGTCTACCACTACAAAGATCGAGTCAAACCCTCTTTGTGTTCTTGGCAACCCTAATATGAAGTCCATGCTGACTGCATCCCATGACCTGTCAGGTATGGGTAACGGTTGATAAAAAACTGCATTCTGCCTCTTCCCTTTTGAAGGCTGATAAATTCTACATCTGTCCATGAATATTTTGATGTCTGCTCGCATTCCTTGCCAATAATATCACTCATTTATCTTTGAGAATGTCTTGTCATGACCGAAATGTCCGACCAATCTTCCATTATGTTTCTCCTTCAACAAATTCTCCCTCATGGAGCATTTTGGAATACAACGTTGATTACCCTTAAACAATAATCCTTCTTGGATCATGTATTTTGTCCATTGACCTCTGTCTCTAAGAATTGGATTCTCAATTGCTTCATACGCCTCCTTAAAATCTGGATCATCTCTGTACATGTCCTTGAGATCATCAAAACCCAGTGTTTTGACTCTGAACTCCTGCAACAACAAACATTTCCTGCTCAAAGCATCAACAACCTTGTTAGCAGTTCCAGAAATATGCTTAGTTACAAAAGTAAAGTTCTGCATGTATTCAACCCATTTAACATGTATTTGATTCAACTTCTCTTGTTGAGTCACAAATTGCAAAGCATGATTGTCACTGTATAAGATAAACTCCTTAGGGATTAAGTAATGTCTCCATTTCTTCAATGCCTGGATAATAGCATAGAACTCCTTGTCATAAGTGGAGTATTTCATTTTCGCTTCATTCAGCTTCTTGCTGAAGTATGGTATCGGCCTGTCTTCTTGGCTCAAGATTGCTCCTATTGAAGATCCACTTTCATCACATTTTACCTGAAATGTCCTTTTGAAATCCAACAACACCAGAATTGGTTGTTCCGTGGTTTTCTTCTTCAACAAATTGAAGTTTTTCTCAGCCTCCTCTATCCAGTGAAAATACTTGTGTCTCTTCTTCATTGTGTCCATCATTGGTGCACTAATTCCACTAAAATTCCTGATGAACTTCCGGTAGAAACTAGCCAATCCATGAAAAGTTCTCACCTCAAATATACTCTTTGGTGATGGCCAATTCTTAATTACCTCCACCTTATCTGAATCCATCCTCAACTTATCTGCAGAAATAACAAAAACCAAATAAATGATCTCTGTCTTCATGAATGAGGATTTCTTCATGTTTATCAGCATCTTCTCTTGCTATAGCCTCTTCATCACTGTAGCCAAATGTTTCAGATGCTCTGCCTCTGTTTTACTGAAAATCAGTATGTCATCAAGATACACAATGACAAATTTTCCAATGAACTCCTTCAGGACTTCGTTCATCAACCTCATGAAAGTACTTGGCGCATTTGTTAAGCCAAACGACATAACAAGCCATTCATACAACCCTTCATTAGTCTTGAAGGTTGTCTTCCATTCATCACCTTCTCTCATACGAATTTGGTGATATCCACTTTTCAAATCAATCTTTGAAAAAAATTTGGCTCCACTTAAGCAATCCATCAAATCATCCATCCTTGGTAATGGAAATCTATACCTGATGGTTATCTTGTTGATTTCCCTCGAGTCAGTACACATCCTCCAGCCTCTATCTTTCTTCAGACTAAGCACTATCGGAACAACACATGGACTCAAGATTTCTCTGACCAAACCTTTGTCCAACAAATCCTGGACTTGTCTTTTAATCTCTTCATTCTCTTGCGGCATTTATTTGTATGCTTCTTTATTTGGAAACTAGCTCCAAGTATGAGATCAATATGATGGCTCACACATCTGATCGGTGGAAATGAACGAGGTAGTTCGGCCACTACTATGTCAACAAACTCTTCCAACAGTTTCTGAACCTCTTCTAGTAAATCATCTACCCTTGTACTGATTAAAACAATCTTTGGCTTCCTGACCACAATGAATTGTGATTCCTCCTTCTTCTTAACCTCTATAAGAAGTTCCTTCCCACTCATGAGAAGTACAGTGTTTCTTACTTCAGGTTTCACCTCTTTATCCTTGATTGGAAGTAACATGTGAGTTCTCCCATTTTTCTCTAGGGTGTATGTGTTCTTCCTCCCATCATGAATCACATTTCTGTCATATTGCCATGGTCTACCCAACAATAAATGACAAACATCCATGGGAATAACATCACAGAGTATTTCATCTTTATACCCTCCTATTTTAAATTCAACTAAATTAGTGACATTTACCTTATTTCCTTTTTGTAGCCATAAAACTCTGTATGGGCTTGGATGTTCAATAGTCTCCAGCTCCATCTTTTCTACCATCTCTGTAGAAACGAGATTATCTGTGCTACCACTGTCCACAATGACCTTGCATACCCTGTAGTTGGTTTTGCAAGCAGTCTGAAAAAGACTATTCCTTTGCACTGGATTCTCCACCTCCTTCTCTGGCGTTAAGAGAACTTTTCGCATCATCAACGATCTTTTGCCTTCAACATCCTCTGCCTCAACATTTTGCCTCTGTGCTTCAGCGATGTGAGTTTCACCACCTTCATTCTTTTTGTCTGGACATTCATAAGACTTGTGTCCATTCTTTCCACATGTGAAGCATTTAACCACTCCACCTCTTCCTCTACCTCTAATATGAGGAAAAATGTTTGCATCAGCATACTGACCTCTCTGTGAACTTCCACCTCTCTCAGTTTGAGTCTGAGGTTTCTTCCAGTCTTCCTTGGTTTTCTGATTTCTATCCTGGGCAATTGATTTGCCTCTGGGCTGACTTCTGCCTCAGCCTCTTTGACCCTGCTTTCGGCTCAGCTTCTCTTCAGCTTTTGGAGCCATCTGATAAGCATTTTGCACCATTCGGATGGTCATCATGCTCATCTCATCCTGAATGTTGTATCTCAAACCATTCATGTACCTGGAAACTTTTTCATCATCACTTTCACAATGACCTACCCTAATGTTCAGCCTGTAGAATTCTTTAGTGTACTCCTTCACTGTCAACAACTTCTGTCTCAAATTCTGCATTCTTCGAAACAGAGTAATCTGGTAATCCATGGGAATGAATTTTGCCTTCATATTTGCGATCATCCTATCCCAACTCTTAATTTTCTGCTTGCCTTTGCAACGTCTATCATCTTGTAGCTCATCCCACCACAATGTTGCATGTCCTTTCAATCTTGTGACAGCATGTTTGAGCTTTTTGTCTTCCTCAACATCTTCATAGTCAAAATATGTGTCCAGAGCTCTAATCCAATCTAGAAGCTCTTCGGCATCTAGATTTCCTTCATATACTGGAATATCCATTTTCGCCTTAGCACCCATTCTTACAACAACCCTAATCAGGTGTTCATTTGCTGCATCTTCTTTTGTGACTTCTTCTCCTTCATGTTCAACCTAATTTTCTCTTTTGGAATCACTAAGATCCCCAACATCGGTTGTGCACCTCTGTGCTATCTCCATGTCTTCGAGTCTGGCACGTAGGTCACACATCTCTCTCTCCATGGCTGGATCAGGCATCTGCCTACCCCTTCTTCTCGGCATTTCCCTATCCTCTGGTGGATCGGGTGTTTGTCTGTATTTTATTCTCGGTGGCATGGTGAATCTTCCTTTTCCTTGCTTCAGAAAGAAAATAAATATTTTTGTGCTCTGATACCAATTGACGCAAACCTATCGTCCTTTGGGACCGAGATCCTCTCACAAGATCGTTCTATATTCCCTTCGAGCCAGATCGGCTCTTTCGAATTCTCTGCTAGAATCCCCTTCCAAATCGATCTATAGGTTCATTTTTGCGATTCACGATTTCATGAGTTCACTAATTGAAACCCCGACTCTTCCTCCTCCAATTCCGCGATATCTGAAATCGTGAAATGGCTATAGCTCTTACTTTGTCAACGCCCTCCTTGCGTGACCACTGGCTAGGCTAAGAACTAGCGCCTTTCGCCTCTCGCGCCTTCGCAATTTCAAAGGTTCAACCTTGGCACATTTCCTTCCTGAACCCCCGAGAGGCGAGATTTGACTTTTCTCCTCTCGTTCTCACTACTCATGACTTTGCGAGTCGAAGGCTCGAACTTTTGTTCCTTTATCTCCTAAGTCCCCGAGAGGCAAGAGGTCAAAAGAGTGTTGACTCCTCCAGATGTGTGACGTGTGTCCGCCGGTCCACTTCCCAGGCCCACCTTGCGTTTCTACCACGTGTCTCTTAGGTGCAACCTCGACACTTCGTGGCTTCGCTTCTCGCAACTTCGAGCACCCAAATTTTGGGTTCTCACCCGGTGAACCTCCAAGTTCGCAAGATCCTCTGATCTCTGCCACTTTTCCTCCTCTAATGGATGGCTTAGATTTCTTTGCTATCTCGGGACTTTGCCTTTCGCAATTTCGCGAGTCTCATTACAAAGGTTTCGACCCTTCACCTCCCGAAACCCCGAGATGAGATTTTGCGGGTGATCCAATGACCCTCGTTGGTTTGGATCCTACGGTCCGATTTTCCTAATCTTGCACTGGACAAATGCTACCATAACTCCCCTACTCCTCCGTGAGATCTGATGGCTTCCGAGACTTCGCGAATCCTCCACGGAGGATTCTGACCGTCAAATTCCTCCTTGATGATTTCTACGAAATAAACATGGTGTTCTATTACAGAACTTGTCCTCCTGCAAACACCTTCACTGCGCCTCCTTTCAATGCTTCGATCACTAGCCCTCTTGAGATTTTCTTTGACAACTCGAGTCTTCAAGAAGATTCATGCACGCACTCTTTGCGGCAAATTTTCAATACTTCCAAGTATTGAATACTTTGACTCTGTGCACTCTCTGCGACAACAGTCTTTTCAAAAAATCCCTCTGGTTACGAACTCTAATATTCTTCTCAACCTGCGCACACCTTGCACAACCCCTGTGCTTACTTTTCACTTCTGCGAAGATGAGAATAACGTTATCTCTCCTGAGCTTTCAGAGATGAACTCTGACTTCTGTCGACGCACACCTTGCGGACAAATCTCACTGCACTCCTTACAAGAACTCTTGCTCATATAGAGAAACAATTGAAACTCATTCCTTACTCCCTCTCAAACTTCAAACACAAAGCATGAAATCATATACACAACATATAAAGCAAATGTATAACAAAAAGTAAACATCCATGAGCATAACATTCACAATGCATATACAGAGAACAAATACAACACCATGAATTTGAATTGAAGCTCTTTCTATTAAGCCAAATCTCTGTACATGGGTGTTTTCAACTACAAATCTCTGCTCTCTTTTATATGCTCTATGTTCATAATGTTGCTAATCTTGCTAATGTTACAATGATACAAGTGAGGGTGTCTATATCCGTTTTCCCTCCGACTCCTAAAACTGTCTAATCTGAGAATTCAAAGCTACCTACTAACATTAACTAACATAAATGCCTTCTTAGTCCTTCAGACGAGAGCGGGACGCTCAAGGTCTGATTACAATATGGAAGTACACCCTTCCTTAATTATTTCATTTACGTTCGGCGCATCCAACTTCAAAATATTTCAAACAATTTATCACATGCCAAAAATGCATTGGTGCTTGCCCACGCTCGCTTGACGTTGGTGATGCTCCTGCATCAATAACCTACCATTATTAGATTGTATACATCATTCAATCCATACCTTCATCCAATCAATATTGTTTGCAATGTTTAAATGTATTGCATCCCACTCTCGACCAGTTGTATTGAAATAAAACAATATTTCACCTATAATCAATTACCATGGTATACCCTCATAATAATGGTTTATGAAGGAAGACTAAAAACAAAAATTCAAATGTATTATAAATTTCCACCATCTACTTACATGTCACTTTCCTCATTCTACCTTTCCCCAATAAGTTCTCCCCTTCAAATTTGTTGATGGAGTCGACATCCCAAATGCGATCCACATTAATTCTTGTAGATATTTTAGGAAGATATTGACTAATGTAAATCATGGTTTGATATACCATATATCCCTCTACCATAGAACCCTCAAGAGGTTCTCTTTGCCTAACCAAAGCCTTCAATGATTTCAAGTGCCTCTCAAGCATACATATTGACCTTGTGTGTACAAGTACACACTTTTCAATCTCCTCAACTTGGTGTATGAGGTAGTGTTTTTGTGCATTGAAAAATGTAAGAGGTAGATACTTTTTCATTTCACACATTAGACGAGGAATTTGTAACCTCCAAAATTTTATGTCTTCTTTATAGATTTATTTAGATGAAAACCATCTACAAATGATGCAAGCAAATCACATGTTTCAACAAAAAAGAATGTAGTACTACATTACAAGTAAAACACATGCAATGAAATATAAGTCATACAACGAATTGAAAAAATTACACTTTGCATATAAATCATCACTTACCTCATGTATTTACCAAGATCATATATAACTTGTTTGACATTGTTGTGAAAGTTGTTTGGGAGAGATAGAGGTAGAACATACTGTAACATAAAAAATGAATCATTATTTAGTCCCAAATTAGTAGATTAAGAAAAACACAAACAAGATGTTTCACCAATATAGAAATATATACACCAAAATAATTACCTTAATCAAGGTATGCCAATCATGAGTTTTTACCCCACCTAATTCATCTTTCTTTGTAAGGATAATCTTTATGTTCGAATAAAATCCAGTGGGAAATTTAATTTTTTCAA
>SNQJ01S0072174.1:47401-57952 GCA_010110895.2 Picea sitchensis | reverse complement strand
CTCCTTTCACTTTATAAATAAATATCTTATATAAAATACCCCTTTCTCTTTATTATTACACCTTCCAATATATCTCTTTTAATAACTTTTCACAAATGAACTTAAAAATGGACCACCGTAAACTTTTCTCCTTGTATCTTATTTTATATAATAAATTCCACTTTACTTTTTGGAATATCACTTTATACTTTTTATAACCCTTTGTATGTTCTTATAGTTACTTATATATAAGTATATAAAAGAACTTTATTTCCTTATTTTTATTATTTTTTCTCTTTTAATAGCTTTGTGACTTAATTCCCCACTGACTTTTTAATTCTCCGCTAATTGACTTGTCAAGGCGAATTCTTTAATATATGTATCTTCCTTTTTATATACTCACCCCTTCGTATCCTTGAAAGTCATCTTTATATTAAACTTTGATATAACGTGGGATTCTTTAAATAACTTTTTTTTTTTCTTTATAATAATGTCACCTTATATTACTTTTATATCTCTTTAATAATATTATTAAATATCCAATCTTCATTTTTCACTTGTTAACTTTTTCCATTGCTTTAATTACTTTCACTATAATCACGACCCAACTTTACAAACGTTGTGATTCACCAAAGGTCACGATATTTATTGAATTGGTGTGAATATAGTAATACTTTTGACTTGTTGTATAACTCTACTTTCAAAATAGATTTATGATGAACACAGGTATACCAAGCATGGCTTGTAGTGATGAGAACTACATAACCAATTTGCGGTGTAATGGTGGCTCGGTACAAGCAAATTAAATGCCGTCTAGACTGATATACAGGTTCCAGATCACTATTCTAAGATAGAAAAAGTGTAGACTAGCTTCAGATTTTGGTTTTCCCTCCACGAATATAGTTAGATTTGATTCCTCTGATGGGAATAATGTCAGTAGACAACAATCTCCCCATAGATTAATTTTATTATTTCGACTGCAGAGAGAATCTTCCCTCAGAGATGCTTACATAGTTCTACTGACCCACAATTCAATTTAAAGTGATTTGGATGGACACGATTCTTTTTTTTTTAAGCCTCGTGAATGATTTGACAATTTGACAGCGGAAATGATATGATATTGTCTTTTTTCCACCTCACGCAGTTTAACTACTACTGTCAGTAGTGCAAATATGTATTGCGGACCTGACCCCTGATCTTGAAAAAAATTAGTTTTTTTTTTTTTTATTCCCTTGTTTTCCTTTAATTGTGTCACCTCTGTGCTTCAATTTTCTTTAATTCTAATTTCACTCGCAACACTAAAATGTTGGAAAAATATGAAGTCTTCACCCTTTTTATTTATTTTTTTCTTTTTTCCTTTGAGATATGGTAGAACCAACAATTCCTCCTACACTCTATTTGGATGATTCACAATGATAATGACAACGGTCTGTTTTTGTAATTTTTTTTTTCACTTTTCTGATTTCTGGCTTTCTTGGATTTGCAGCAGAAACTTCAATTTTTTACTTGACAGTGGAGTACTCATCTTCATGAATCTGGGTTATTCTCTTTGAATTTGCAGCAAATCGATAAATTAAAAAATGTAAGTGGCCAAGGGCCTAATTTGTGGTCAAAGACCAAATATGTGGCTAAAAGCCTGATTTGATCAAAGATCAAGAACAATCAAAGAAACTTTGAATGAAGTATGGTTGGCCAAAAACCAGTTTAGACAAGGTCTAATAAAGAGACTGGCCAAAGGTCGGGATCAGAAAAAGGAAGCTCTGATACCAAATGAGACGAACAAAGTTTGCACACACAGGAATTATCCAAAATACTTGGAATATAACATAATAATCCATGTAGGAATAATATATAAAATATGAATAGATAAGATGATAATAAGATATAATAAGATGATTATAATTGAGAATGAGGGCTCGTTAATATACCTACGCAGGGGTGCCCTTATCCAATAGTCATGTCCTTTGAGACATGACCTTTCATTATTAATAATTATTATTATTTATTAATTAATTACTATGTTATGAATATCTATTTATGTATATTTATGTTCATAACAATTTGATCAAATATACCTTAACAATTTCTATTATATTGCAACTTCCATAGATGAGGTGTCATTCTTTGTGGTTTTAATCCATTCTCTTCTTTACCATTGAAAATGTGTGAGAAAGTGTTTATACTCATCAAACACCTCATTTCCTAAACTTCTTGAACGACGAGATTTCATCTTAGGACCACAAATTGGACATGGAAATTTACCCTTTGTTTGAAGACCTACAAGAGATGGATTAAATTTTATATCAATTATTCGAAGTATGTTTAATAAATGGATTATATATAAAACATGCATTATATGAACTTCATAAAATTAAACACTATTAAAATGCAGTGTAACGTTATAACATACCACATGAATTTGTTATCCCTGGGCATCGTGAATTGTCCATACAAGCATTGCATGGAATTTAAATTCCCTTTGCACACCTACTGGTCTAGAGATATCATACACAGTGATGCCCTTCCATAACTCTAGTAACTTGTCAATAGGAGGCTCAATATATACATTCATATCTTTGACTTGGTATTTACCTAATTGATTTAACATACAATACATAATTGCTACATATATGGGTAAATAAAAAAATATCAAACATAATTATAAGGTCACATAATTGAACATATATGAGTAAACAATAAAGTATAAGACAAATTTATGAAACAAACAAGACAAATGAGATGTTACCTTGTTAAAAAACATTATTCTAAACAAATACCTGGAACAATCATTGCCAACATTATGTGCTCCCTCTTTATTGACATCCATGGAGGAATATTATTGTTGATAAAAAAAACATGCCACACCGAGTAAGTAGATCTGAGCTCTCCAAATGGATTGACACCATCAACTGCCAATCAAAGTCTAATATTATGAGGTTCATATTTAAAATTTGGATGTATTTCCTCTATCTTCTTAAATGCAGATCCATCAGTAGGCATTTGAAGAACACCATATTTACTTATGTTCTTTGGATGGTGTTACACATGAAATTTGCACACTTAGGTACCTCATCCTAAGTGTCGTAAGTGTGATATAAGTGTCTCATACACCTTGACACCATGGAATAACCTATGTCACAATCCCTAATCAATGTGGAGGAGGGATATATTACATGAAGGCCAAAATACCAAGTGGACATGAATTATTATTAATATTCATGAAAAATAAATTAATTAAGTGTGAGAATCCACCTCACATTTGGTTTCCTATTTTTTAGGGAAGGCAGAGGATCTCATGGATGGTTGAAATATTTCCTCAAAATAATTAAGAGATATTTCCTCCCCAAAATCCGTAAAGAGATATTTTCTCCCTAAATATCTTTTAGACCCCTTTTTAGTGGATCTGATGAGTGATCCTCTCCATGGTGGTTAAGCCTCCAAATCCTATATAATGAGGGATTTCTATGGAGGAGAAAAAGAGATGAGTTTAGAGATACCAAACTTATGATCTCATAAGGGGAATGGAGATTTGAGGTATCAAACCTATGATTTTGGGAGCTTTGTGAAAGGACTAGATGAGGAGGACTTGGAGAGGCTTTTGCGAATTCATCTATGGTTTGTAAGTATATTTTTGAGTTCTCATTAATATATGCTTGGCCTATTCCCTTCTAATCTGTGTATATTTACATATGTTGTCTATTATATATGTATTTGATTAGACTAATCTTATAGAGTAGAGTAGGAGTTCTTTGTCTTCTTGATGTCCATTGCATTTCAGGTGTCGAACGGTGCCAAAGAGCTTGGGGATCAAGCGCAAATTGGAGAAATGAGGAAAAACATCGGAATAAGTTGCATCACACATGATTCCTTCTCCTTCTCTTTATGATTAGGTAATTATATTCAAAGGGATATTAGTGTCCAATGTTAGCATCTTTCTGTCTTGGTATAGGGGTCTAGAATCCAAGAGGAGATTCACCTGTCCGCAGGGGGATTTTCCTACAACAAAAATTGGAAACTCCACAGAGGATCAACATTGATTTGTATTTCCTTGGATTGTTCCATCCTTTTTCCCTCCTTTTAAATAATTTTTATTGTTTTTTTATGATCCATTACCTTTCTCCCATCTTCACTAGAAATTTCACAAAATTCTGTGAATTCTAGGTGAGTTTTTCTGCATTTTTTGGCTTTGTTTTGAGTTTATGGGAAGGGTAGAGCTCCCCTGTAGGCCATATAAGAGCACTGATATATAATCAGATATCCCATACACTTCTTTAAAGAGCATTGTATCGCTATGTTCCCTTGATTTAGGGAGCGTTGATCTCATTTTTTGAGGTTTTCTACCTTTTTCTCATTAGATGTTTGCAGCCTATTTTGGAGAGGTCCTTTCCAGGGTTTGCAATTTGGTTTGTGAAGTTGTTTGGGTTGATATTTGATACTTATCACTTCCTATTGTCTTGATTTGGTCTTGAAAAGTTTCCAAAAGTGTGAAATTTCGCTTTCTAGTTGCTTGTTTTGTCGGGACAATTTGAGTATTTTCTCTTTCTCCCTGTCTTTTCTTGGATTCATCTCTGCATTTTCTTGTACTCCTTGAATGTTTTTCAGTTGTTTTTAGAACACATTTCTATTTGTTTTCTTTCAGACCTCACCACTTTGAGTTCATTTTGTTTGATTTTTTTTTCTTCTTAGTTCTTTGTCTCCAACTTAGATCTCTTTCATCTGAAAGTACAAAAGCAAAAAAGTTTGCATATCTCCTTGCATAGTTAATCAAACAAAGAAAGTTTACATTCATTAGGAAGTTTGCTTTGGTTTATGATTGGAAAAAAGAGCTAGTTTTTCATATGCATTTTAGTTTTTGGAAACGTTTTCTTGATAGTGTGGAATCGCATTGATCTCAGAATCAAAAGTTGCATTGTTTTGAGTGTTTTCTTGTGATTAAGAAGAATAAAAATCTCCTCCTTCCTGTACATAGAATTTATTGAAAGAAAGAACTGCATATCATTATTTTGCATTATATTGGAGTCGAGTATCTTACACATCATCAGTTTCATCTCTGTGAACCCTTTGAGATAAAATCCATTAAAATCAACCATGTGCTAATAAAATCAATTCAAATATTTTGTTTTTAGCACACCAATAGTAGCTTAGGATTAGATTATTTAGACTAGGTGAAGGGAATAAATTTTCCAAGACTACTAAAGAGACTGTAGAACACTAAAGAGAATTCAAATCCAACTTTCATATGAGCATAGAAGGGAACCCCCTCTCACAAAGGGGCTAAAAAAAAGGTCACGTGCGGAAGAGCAACGGATATTACCCCTTCAAAGATTAACCAATCGTAGTGGAAAGATCGTATATTGGGAGATATTCTTGAGAAACCATTGGTTTGATTTGGTCTCGGTGCTTCGTGAACTCTGAATCCATTCAGGGTCCTCTGGAGTCCTACCGGTCAACTTGTATTCAGTTCTCTTGAATTTCTTCAGACTTTGATATCCTTCCCATACGTTCAGTCCCGACTGTCGACTGTACCCCCCCTGAAGGTTGACTACGAGTTGGTAACATTAGTGGCCTTTCCTAGGTATCTACTGAGGTGACTGTGGGGGGATTCCCACGATACCTAGGGCATACGTCGTATCACACTCTTAGTACCCTTGGAGGGTGATCCTGTGAATGTGAGGGTTGATTTCACCGAGAAAGGTTGTTACATGGAGGTCGAGGTAACTGATTCTCACTTCTTCGTTGGTGGCTTGATATCTCGTCTTCATAAGATCCTTAAAATATATTATTGCTTGGTTGATTTCTTTTAGTTTTCATAGGAAGGTGTTTCTTTGTTTTTCATATTTGGCCTTAAGATTAGAATTTTCACAGTATGTAAGGTATGGAACCTAACACTCAGGAACCACAACATAATATTTCTTACGAAGCAATGATCATAGATCACACTTCTAGAACTAGGAGCATCGCTCTTGGAAGTGGTCATCACATTGAAGAACCGGTCCCAACTTTCGTGTTATCACAAGAGTTTGATAGAATGAGGTTTTCCTTAGGAGGTAACCCCTTGGTGAAAAAAGGAGGAAAGGGGTCTTAGTGCAACCTACTTTTGGTTTTCATCCTAAGTTCATTGATGCTTGACAGTTTTGGCACGTTGCAGCTAAAGGACGCGTAAATCTCAATGGTTGAGCAAGGCGCACTTAGATCTATTGTCGACATNGGGGGGGGTCTGAGTTCATGGCTAAAGGGCACATAGATCTTATCAGTTGAGTGAGGCACACTTAGATCTATGGTCAACATCGAAACTGGGACCCCCCCGACCATTCTACCTTTAATAGGGAGGGTCCGACTTGGTGTTTTTCTGGTGCGCTCCCTCCACGACATGTCACCTCCATAGCAACTCGAACCCCCCCACTCTTTACCTCTTACTGCCTACCCCCCCTTCGAGATAACTTCCAGACCACCTCCCAATATCGCCCGCACTCCCGCTGACACTTGTCCTCCACTCACACTTCTGCATGCATTTCCCTTTTCCACTTTATATTTCTCTCCCTCTCACCTCCCGACATCTGTCTTCCACTCACAATCCATGTCACTTCCACTAATGTCATTGTTTACCCCCTGACCAATCACACCCCTCTTCCAACTGCATCCTTCTGCATGGTTGTTGTTCACTCATTGTACCATACGAATTTGTGTCGAGCACCTCACCAACTCACCATCATCGGTGTCCACGTCCGCTTGCCAATTTTCCCTGCAAGTGTCCAACAAAGATACAGGTGACATAAAATCAGAGTGAGGCCATCACGTTTTCAGGTGTTGAGTTGACTCAATACCCATCCTAATCCCAATGAAATAAGTTAATGAAAATGAGGGTGGTGGTTTAATCCTCGTCCCACCTCATAAATGGAAATCTTGAAAGGACTGGTCATGGAAGCAGACTGTCAGCCCAGACTGATCTGATCTCGCGTCTGACAGAGAACTGCATGCACAGTCTGACAGAGAAGACACAAACGTACTGATCTGAGCTCGCGGCTAACTAAAGACTGCATGCACAGTCTGCAGAGAAGACATGGATGGAAATCCTTGAATGCATTGACTTGATCGCACCTCTAGTGATTATAGGCAGTTTTGAGTATAAAGAAGCATTTTTTATTTTTTGTTAAGGGGTCAACTGGTTGAGCAGAGCTCCCTATTTTTGTAATATTTTCATGCTAGAACTATTCTCTGGTTATGTATCACATTTGAGACTATTAGATTAATATAATTCAACCTCTTTCCATCTCTCTATAAAAGTTTTGTTAAAACACTCGGGCATGGAGGATCCAACCGAGGGTTGTTATGTTGTTGTAATGTAGGTTTGATTACAACGATATCATGGCCATTTTTAATCAGTTCCATGTGTTATATTTTCCTCTTACACTAAATGGCTTGGTCATGGAGGATCCATTCGAGTGTTTGTAGCTGCATCGTGATGTAGATTTGATCATTGTGTTGTTGTGATGATGTTGTTTGGACATATTTTAGTGTATGAAACTTGGGCTTAAGAGTGATCTTCAGTCTGAGTTTTTCTTCTCTGAGTTGCTTGAAGGTATGATGCCCATAGCAGTCTTGTTCACCTTCCTCACTAAGTCTTCCCTCTACTCACACTTAAAATCAATTCACTGACTGAAGTTAATGTGGCCCTCACTTCCCTATGCATTTCTTGTCCAGTTCTGTGTTGAACATCATTCATATATTGAGTTTTGTCCATTGACCTCCACTCATAGAAAACAAACATCCACCAAAATTCTAATGGGTATTGGGCTTATCCTCCCACAATCTGAGGGTGACTCTCAGTGCTAACATTCTTGGCACCATTGTTGGGGAACAAATTGAAGACATTTCCCTGGGATAGAACAACAAAGAAATTTTGATTCTAAAGGTGCATCGAAAATCAGTACCATTGAAGATTGCAGTGTTCACCTAGAGAATCCAAAATCAAAGACTCCATTAGGGAGGATCCTATTGACAGAAAGATAACCATACTGAAGGGGATGATGATGTATCATTTTATGAGATTTATTGATGGAATCATTTTCTTCTTTATCAGCTCATTTCTCTCTTTCCCTTCACATATAAAGAGGATTATCCTCTGCTTTGTATATTCAGATGATAATAGGCCTTCCTTTATTTATCCATCCTTGGAAGAAGAAGACATGCCCTCTTCTTGTGTTGTAGATGTTGATCTTGTGTCTTCACCTCAGCCTATTCATAAAATTAATATTTGTATTGGATTTCCTCTCAAAATTGATCACCCTTGTAGCCTTCGGGGGGTTGAAAACAATTCAAATCCTTCTCAAATCTCACTACCTTCTGTTAATTCTGTTGAACCTTCCCATCTTCCTGTTGAATCCCATATTCAGCCCACAAGTTTTCAAGCTAATATTAGAGACAAGATGTTTAAACCTTTAAGGTTGCCACATCACCTTCATCCCTATCCTCTTTATTCCTTTGAGTGTCTTCCTCGGTTTTATGGAGAGGATCATGTTACAGTTGAGAGGCACTTGGAGGATTTTGAGAACTTTGTCGATCAGTTTGAGATTGTTCATGATGATGTCACCATGAGGTTGTTCTCACAATATTTGTTTAGAGATGTTGTTATGTGGTTTTAATGTCTAGGAGTCAGCTCTATTGGTTCTTGGATCGAACTATGCCATGCATTTTTAATGTGTTGGGGTGAGAACAAGTCCCTTGATCAGTACTGGTTTGAGTTTAATGCCTTAAGGAGAGGGGAAGAGGAAGCCTTGGCTGTCTTCAATAGGAGTTTTTACAGTGTTTATCATAGTATGCTTGTGGAGATCAGATCCACAGAGACTGTTGCCATGGTGTACTATGTCATGGCTTAGCATCCAGAGCTTTTCCTTCTCCCGAGAGAGGAAATATTCATCGCTAAGGCACATGTTTGAAGATGCTGAAGAAGTCGAAGAGAACATCAGGGATAGAAAGGGGGTTCATAGGCAAGAATATATTAAAAAATTGCATGTGCATAAGAAAGAAGACTCTTAGTATGTTTCAGATTCTGAGCAAGAAGATTGTTAGTATGTTTCAGATTTTGAGCAAGGATACTGTCAGTATGTTTCAGATTCAGAGCAAGGAGACTGTCAGTATGTTTCAAATTCTGAGCAATAATATAATGAGTATGAATCAGATCTAGAACAATAACAAGGAAGTGGGTGTGATTCACATTTGGAATCAGATTCTTCAATATTTGCAGATTTTTCTATGCACAGGAATGCATATCAATCTTATGATAAATTTTCAGACCCTTTTGAGCATGGAGTAGTGATTGATTGCATAGATAACTATATGTTCTTGGCTGATCATAGTTATGATGCTTTAAATCCTTCTGTACAATTATCTTGTGATCATTCTTATGAAGGAGAGACTGCAACTGTTGATGATAAAGAGTTGGTTTCAAAGGAACAAGGAGGTCATTTATTTGCAAGCAGAGAGGCATTTACAGAGGAGTAGCCTGGTCTTCTAAACCGGCTAGAATTATGTCACATAATTCATGATCCTATGGACATATACATGGATTCATATGTTTCAGATTTTCTGAAAAATTCAAATCGCATTATTTCACCGATACTCATGGGTGAGTATGGTTTTATGAAGGATTTCCAATACCACACTATAGATCCTTTTCCTTTATTCATTAGGGAAAATAATTGGGTGGAAATCATCCATCCTAGACCCACATAAGACACTGAGCAACATGTTAAGGAGGATCTAAGTGGGAAGTTTATCTCTTGTCCAGAGCCTGTAAACAAGCATATATCACATGGTATTAGCCAACCTGCATCAACTCTCTACCCACCTATACACTCTGAGAACATCAAATGATGGGTGAGTAACGATGAAGGACATGAGGTAATTTCTTACCAATTGAGATTTCCTGATTATAATTTTTGTGACCTTGTGGGGTTATATATGAAGCTATGTTTTCCAAAAGTATTGGAGCTTGCAGAATTATTCATCTTATCATCATTTGGGGGTATGGTCAGTGTTCTAAGACATGTTCTCATTTTGCTTTCATACTTCCATATCCTTTTGTGGATCGTCTACAATAAAGAGAAGAATTATATTACCAGACAATGTGGGTGGCTATGGTGGAAGTTTGCTTTCACCTAGCACTTTGTAAAAGCTCAGTTAGCCTAGGATTGTATATAAATAAACTCCTTCCGGAGCATGTGTGTTTGTTTTCGGTTTTAGTAGAACAGTGTCCATGTCAGCCTGTGTTCCTCAGTAGGATGTTTTTGAGCTTGACTCCATATCCCAATGCATAAGACGACTGAAACTACTGAAGTTCTTAGAGCCTCACAAGGAGGTCTCTATCCCCCGTGGAGTCTATGTTAGCACAAGAGTTTGATAGAATCAGGTTTTACTTAGGAAGTAACGCCTTGGTGAAAAATGGAGGAAAGGGGTCTTAGCATGACCCACTTTTGGTTTTTATCCTAAGTTCATCGGTGCTTGAAAATTTTGGCACGTTAGGACTAAAGGGTGCGTAGATCTCAATGGTTGAGTGACACATGCTCAGATATA
>SNQJ01S0072174.1:23595-38079 GCA_010110895.2 Picea sitchensis | reverse complement strand
CTTAGGAACATGGTTGGTCTTCAAACCAAAGTTGGAGTTTCTCCATTCTTGATTCACCTTCCTTGTGTCCTCATCATGAATTTCATGGGATGCATTTTCAATTTCGGGTGTCTTCTCTGTTACGAAATTTTTCAATACTTCCATGATCTCCCCTTTTAAACCATCCATCTTAGTATCCAACATAGCTTCCATTGAATCCATCATCTCTTGTAGTTCATCTTTTGTTACTATCTTCTTTTGTAAATCATTTATGTCCCTATGCATTTCCTCACCTTCTTCAAGAGTCCAAGTAGGATTTTTTGGAGGCTTAGTTGGTGTAGAAGTTCCCTTTTTGGGTGGCATGTTATCCAAGTATCACTTTTGAACCTTGATTTTGAGGTGGTTCTGCTAGACAATATTTATTCTATTGTATCTCCCAATATTTTGAGGTGGTTCTCTAATATTTCTTCTCTGCAATGCCATAGGTCTGATCAAAATTGGATGTGCCAAGTGGAATTTACGGTAACTTCCCCACAACTTGCCAATTTTTGGCCTTTCCAGGAGATCTCACTTGTATAGCGTGCCCCACCAAAAATAATTGATATAAAATTATTAAACTCACACCAGAAATACTACAGACTTTCCATGATCCAATGAAACCAGTCCCACTCAATTTGGATACTCTAGGAAGAAGTTATGATTGTTTTACCTGGAACACCTTCTTGAGACTAGTCAATAGGACTAGTCAGATACCCTATCTTACACAAGGTGTATCTACAAATTTAAGATTACCTAGAAGATGAAATTTTTACCACAGATATATTTCTAAGTTCTGTAAATAGCCTCTAGAGTTCAGGGTCTGAAATGTTACATAAATTTTTTTATAGTGAAAATTCCACAATGACTCATTTCAGGATGATTCCAGAAGCCTATCTTGTACAAGATGTATCTCCGAAAGTATAATGCCTCATGAGCTGAATTTTGAGCCCAACGTACCTTGATCTATCTACTAAATATCATCCAATCCGTTCCTTTTGAAACATTGTATAAAAAAAGTTATAGTGAAAATTCCAAGGTGTCTCAGATGTAGTAGTGAAACCCCAAGACCTTGAGCTCTGATTCCATATGTTAAGAACCAAACATCAATATAGCATAGAAAAACCTCAGGAAAAGTACTCAACGCCTTGAAAAAGAGATAATTTCAGATAATAAGACTCTTCAAGGGGGCAACCTCCTTTTACCCCACTTAAATGTTCAAGTAAGATGATTCAAAATGAAAATGTCTCCTTGGTATATATAGGAGACTAGGAGGTATAATTACAACTAATGGCCTAAAGATGACATAAATAAAATAACATTACTAATATAATATTCCCCAATTAAGGGGTAATGAGCCAATATTAGGGCTTAACAAAACCCCTAACTCTGCTTAACCCCTTAATCCCTAACCCTAAACCTCTAACCCCTACTCCCTAAAACCCCATTAACCTCTAAATCCCCTAGTATTATTCATGGCTTGACCATTCTTGTAAAGACCTTGGTATTATTCATGCCTTGCACATATAATACTACAAAGTATAATGGCCACAAAACAATGATCAATTGTGAAACTATATTTTTGTATGTTTTAGTGCTTTAAGCATGAAAATAAAAAATATCTATTAAATTCTTTAACTACAATGACACTAAATAGAAATACAAATATAGAAAAGACACACACATTAATGGAAAAAAAAATTACCCTAGAAAATCAATCAGGGAAAACGAATAATTAATGAAGGACCGTGCTTTTTGTCTTCTTATATTATGGATATTACAATATAGGTTACATAGGTTTGCAATATTACAACAATGATATGAGACTCTTCGGTATTATATAGTTCTATGCAATATGAACATTGATATTTAATTTATATTTCATTTAATTTATGTAATTCAACATTTACATTTCATTAAGGGGTTCATCTACTATTCACCTCATCACAAAAAGAGATTGAAAGATTGGATATTGGCCGCATCCTTGACTAGGAGACATAGCCATTGGTCCAACATTGTACTTGGAGGCAACAATAGTGGATGTTACTATATTGAGTGTACTAGTGGCAAGTCAAGGTGAAGTACAACACCACTGCAAGTTCCATTAGATAGGTCAGGTACTCTAGCCAATGGCTACAATCACCAAGTCATGTTGAATCAATTTATAGATACATGATTTAATAATGATCCAATATGAAATATAACATACACATGTGCATCTTGTAAATTTTATCAACAACTATGGATGTGACTAAATTAGATACATTGTTGGATGTGTCTACCATAGGGTGAGTAGCCCATATACGTAGGAGGACAATACACACACACCATAAGGGGAAAACAATGTGAAATAAATTACTTAACTAATTATAAATTCAATAAAATCAAAACATATCATTATACATACCTCACTTACAAATTGACAATGGGAAATATCTCCTAAAATACCATGGCAATTATAGCCACAAAACATTCATGGATGTGAATATCAACTACAACCATTGGTATATGATAGTATGCCCTCACTACTAGATGGTGTTATGCCCAACTGGGAGTTGATGGTCCTACCCCACTAGTATACAATGACACCATACAATCAATATCTCGAAAAATTTGTCATGGCATACCATCATTTGTGTCAATTGGAGAAATGTTTCCTATGTTTGTGGAAGCAACTCCTCTAGAAGTGGGAATTCCAACAAGGTCAAGGGATTAGGTATTTTTTATCATCTTGGTGCCTCGCATTAGGTCAGTTGTGTGGAATATCCAAACAAGCATCATGGAAAGAGTTAATTATTCTACTTACCAACTATTAACAATGATTCCTATAGTAGTGATGGTTTGTATAGGTTATAAGAGATATTTTTAAGTTGGAATACACTATTTTTTTTTTTGTTAATTGCATTAGAAATAGTTAAACTACAGAGATTGATTTTTTAAGATAATGATCATCATTGAAATTTTGGTAAGGAAAAATGTCACATAAAATTCATATAGGAAACTTCTTCTCATATGTGATGTCCCCTTCTACAATCACTCCCTCTGGAATCTTTGGTTCTACGAGTGGGTGCTTTGCGTCCTTATGTAGGTTTACCTATTTTGCGGATGGCTTTCTTGGTGGTATGTAGTCTCTGGTGAATATCGATGCTGAGAAGGATGCCTTCGTAACCTATTCAACTACAAGTGTCATTATTGGATGACTGCACTGTTTCTTCGGTACTGTAGTTGAAGCTATTGTTTCCTTGGGTGGTTCCATCTTCCTCTGTGAATGTTTCTACGCACAAATGGGCTCTAAACCTTGGCTCTATATCTCATCTCTACAAATTTTCTCTCTATGTGAACTGTAACTGACAATAAACTTCCCTTGTCGACTCTTTTCTTTCTTTTATACCTCATTGCCAGTTGTGATCTTCCCTTCGCACCTAAACTTACAATCTAATCCACTAATTCTTTGCATTCATTATTTTCCATAATGCTTCATTAACTCTGTATCTTTGGTGAAATATCCATTACATTATATAATATGTCAAAATCTTCTGGTCGATCTACATTTATAGTTACACAACACCACTACTTCATTGTTATGGTAGTTATTTATTGCACGACCTGTCATGGATTGTCCTAAATGCTATTAATTGTTATATGTGTGATCTCTTCCCTCTACATGATTTCTTAGTTATACGTGATCTCTTCTCTCTGTGCAAACTTGCTTCTTTCATGTGTGCATTCTTCTACCGATTTCTTTGTCTTCTATAGTATTTTCCTAATTTTCCTTAACTTCTTGGACTCTTCAACTGTTTACTTCTTCCTTAAACCATTTTCTTTCTTTTTCCTATTTTTCTTTCTTTTCTTTCTTTTGCCACCTTTTCTGTCTATAGTACACTATGATACAAGTTCTTTGGTACATATCCTATTCAAGTTGGCCAGTGCACGAAAGGACGATCGTACCTGTATAGTTCCAGTCGACTCATGTTAACTAGCCCTTCCAAGACTTGTCCATCCAACTATTCTAGTTGCACAACACCTACTTTTGTCACATATTTGATCATTTATGGCCCTGGACAGTGCATCTTGAACTTTGTAGAGTTTTTTAAGAACTTACTATCATAGAGCAATACTAAATATCCTATCTAGAACTTCTTTTGCTTGATATGTCTATCATGCCATGCTTTTTATCGTGCCTTCTAAACCTGCTGATGGAATCCTGCAACAAATTGGTCTTCTTCTAATACTAGTAGTTGTGATAGTCTTTCTTCTATTGAATCAGAATCTATAAGGTCTATTATTGTAACAATGTTTAGACTCAATACCATAAATTACATGGGCATTGTTTCTTCCTTACCATATGCTAATCTAAAAGGTGTTTGACCTGTCAACTTATCGCATGTCATTTTATAATCCCATAGCACTATAGGAATCCTTAAGTCGTCGTCATCCCATCCTACATTACAAACCTTTGTCAATGAATTCTCTAGTATCTTATTGAATGCCTCCACAGTTCCATTTGCTTGTGAGTGGTATGGAGTTCTCTTTCGATGTTGAACATGGAACTCTTTTTTCAATGTTGCAATTATTTTGTTCATAAAGTGAGTCCCCTGATCGCTGTTACACATTATTTTGGTCACTCTGGTGTTATGTGTTCAGGATCTCATAAGGACCTTTTGCCTGAGAAAATTGACTGTTGTCTTCTACTACAAAACATATTTTTAAGATGAGTTCGCAGACTACATATATTGTAGGGTGCGAAAATCCCTGATTCTCGTAGGCTACTCTATACTTGGATTGCGAGGGGTTCATAGTTGCTCTATAGGCAGGGTGTGAACCTGTTTCAAAGATTAAAAGGAAGAAGAGGTTAAGAAGGTTCTAGAAGAGGATCTTATAGAAAATGAGTTGGCATTCACATGGTTGGCATCCTACTGACTTCTCAAATTTAGTGGGATCATCCTCATCCCTTTAACCATCTCTCCTTCTCCTATATAATGAAAGGTTTCTCAAGGAAGAGGTTAGGCAAGATTGAGTAGAGAATTGATGAAAGAATAGATTCAAAATTGTGTGAGGAATCCTGTTTGAATTGATGCTTGAGGCCTCCATTTGCCCATCAAACCATAGTGGATCTTCTTCATGCAAGTGAGGAGGAAGTGTGTTTGCTAGAAAAAAGGACCACCGAAAGGAAGCTTGCGACATCAAGGCAATCTAGTTGTATCTTCTACTTTCATTTAATATAATACGGTGGCATGTCCCTTTCCCATAAAATCACTCTTATTTTATTACATGACTCCTTGATCACATGTTTAGGTCTTCATTGAATGTATTATTGTTTCTTTCACCTTGGTCTATTTGTGTCATTGTAGATATGATATCACAAGGCTACCAAAGCGAAGCAGGGACAACAAAGACATAAGGAAGAGATATCTAAAGGTATGTCACTTATTCCTTCTTCAATGACAAATTCAATGATTGTGACTTAGGGGAAGCGTCATGTCCTGCCCTATTTTGTTCTAGATCTAGGTGGATCTAGGGAGATCTATTAGTGGCCGCATATACCGATTTATCCTATAACAAAAATGTCGACTCCACTGGGGATATGACTCATTTTGTGGTTTTTTGTTGGCCATTTTCTCTTAGCCTACTCTTTTTCATTTCCAACCAGTCTCTGAGTCTGTCGGAGATCCATATAGACTCTTTGGACCTAGAAGTTCACTCAAAAATTTTGTCCCTTTTCCAAATTTTCCTTGATTACAAATGGTCTCTCACTGTACCTCTCTATAGCCTGTGAGAACCATTAATTTTCGCACCCTATTGTTCAGCCCAGTGCGACCTTCTCGCACGCTGCTAGTGTCTAGACTACGATAATTCCTATTTTTCACACTGTACCCCAATACTAGGTTGCAAAATCATTTGTAAAAGTTTTGGATTAGGTCATCTTGTCTTTTTTGATGCCCAGATTTTTTTTCTTACCTGGGAAGAAATTCTTTTGCCAGTGTTTGACTGTTTCTTGACTTCAAATCTTGCGGTTGATTGGTTTTCGGAGATCGAAAACTCTTCTTAATCATTTTTCCCAGTTTTTACTTCTTGACCTTTTATCAACAAGGGTATAATCTCTGATTATGAGATATGAGTGCTTGTTTGGTCAAAGTTCTTTGATTGGATTAAAAGTTGGGATTAATTGTTCTTTTAGATTGCTTGTTGCTTGGAAAGTTCTTTGTCCATGTGCATTTGAAGAGATTTTTTCTTGTCAATTTTGTATTTTTATCTCCATTGAAAGATCGATTTGGGTGTTTGTTGAGTATTATATTTTCATTGGTTGCTTACCTTTTCTTAGTTCCATCCCGATTTTTGGGTTTCTAAAAAAAACAATTAAAGATTTTTTGTTTTAAGCAATCATTTATTCAGAAAATATTGGTGTTAAAATATTGAAAGAGAACAAATAGTGAATTTACATTGTCAATGATTGTTTGGTCCTACATTTAAAAAGAGAATTGTACATCGTAGTTTTCATTGTTCCAAAAAACTCCTTTTTCCCTGTTGTAGATAGAATTCATTGAATGAAAGTTTGTATCATTCATTTCTATTTACGCATTGTTGGGTCAAAGTCTTACACAACATTGGTTCCATTTTCATATCCCTCTTGAGTAACAACAACCTTTAATAATATTGCGCAACTTTAAAAGTCAACTAGTAACATTTTCTAGGGCTCTTTTACACCAACATTAGCTAGGCTAGAGCTTTGGAATAGGCAGTGAGACACACTCTCCAAAGCGCAAAACACACAATAGTATATTGTGATAGGGAGTGTCAAATTCCATTTGCAACATTTTGTCCTGGGAAGCCCTTCTCACACAAGGGTCAAACCTGAGGTCGCATTGAGATTGACAGAGTTACTCACCCTGATTTGTTGATATCAGTGTAGATATTGCACATATTACGAGAACCACTTGAAGGTATACCCACAATGATGAGTGGAAGCCTCTCAAGTTGATTTTGGGCTAGATACACTGCCCTTACGTGTGGGTTGGACTGTCGACTATTTCCCTAGGAATCATTGTTGTTTGTGGTAACTTTAGTAGCCTATCTTCTTAGAGTCTTACATGAGGTGACTATGGAGGGGTAAGTCTTCACAGTACCTGGAATCGACGTTGGCCAAACTCACTTGGGCTCCTTGGAGGGTATACCCACAATTATGTGTGGGAGCAATCACCAGGGTGTAAGTCTATTAAGCAGGTCATCAACATAAATTTTCCACCCTATCCCAGCCCCTTCTTGTCTCGATGTTCTGACATTAGATTTCATCACCAACTAGTGAATTCAGAATCTGAAGGTCTTGTTTGCTTGGTTGTGATTCCTAGATTTTACTAGCGCGTGTCGTTTGTTTCCATAAGTTGGTCATTGAGTTTCTTGTGTAAGATTTTAGCTCGGTCACCATTGACCCTCCACGTCGTTCATGGAGAATGCAAGGACTACCCCCAGAATATCTAGAAGGTTATCAACCCTTGCCTACCAATTCACCGGGGGGATTTCCTCAACAAAGTGAAGTCCAAGACATTGCCACTCCACGAGTGGAAAGAACTAACTCTTTAGAATTATTCTAAATTATAGATTCTCTAGAGGGCTTGCGACTTCCTCCTGACTCTGTGAGACGTATTGTTTGAGTGAATTCATCCAGAGAAATTGTTGTTGAGTCTTCTGGATTACCAACTGGACCTTTCATAGGCCCTGAAGGTCAGTATCCGTTTTGGACTACTGGCATTTTTAGACGGGATCTCTTTGGCTCAGGAGCATGCATTGATATCACTGTCACACCTAAGCCACTTGAAGCATTTGATCCAGACGTGATACCTTTTACTACTGCCTATTATTTCCCTAGTTATCTTGACTATACCCCTTCAAATGGCCCATTATATGATGGTCCCAAATACTATGACTATTCCCTCCAGGAATATGGTGGCTAGACCAGCCCCCATTGGCATGCCTCTCTCACCCAGACTCACCCCAACACTCCCCCCCAGATATCATGTGTTGAATGCTTCTATTCCCATTCCTACACAAATCCCATCCAGGACTCCTAGCATTTCCAGTCCTTCTAGGCACCATATTGTTCCTGGTTTTATTCCGACACTTCCTCGGTCCCCTTATAGAGGATCTTTTCCTTTCCCCTGTGGAGGAACTGACTCTAGTGGCACCACCAAGTCTTTCACACCTAATTACCAGATTCCTGTTGGCGGACAATTTCACCCTGGAGGCCAAACACAATCCCCTTTTGGAGGTCAAATCCCAATTGGGACACAAATCCCGATTGGAGGGAAAACCCCACCTATCCCACCCTATGGGTAGAACATACCTACATCCTTGGCTCAGTATTGGAACCATATTATCCAAAATAGTCCTCAATCGACTGGGGGGAAACAACCTCAAGCTAGCTCTTTCATACCCCCTAGCACAGGCCAACCATATCCAGGTTTGTCCAATCCCATTTGGGGCTCGAATGCTCGACCCAATGTCCCTATTCAAGGGAACAACCCGAACCAATACAACCCTATACATTACATGCCTCCACACCAACAAATGAATCTACCCGGATCTTCGCATTATATGCAATCTGCTTATGGTCCTACTGGTATACCTATGGGACTTCCTCCCCAAAGTCACCAGTACCCCGACGTGAATAGATAGTTACCCTTCTTAGGCACCCTGGACCTCCCTAATCTGTCTAGAATTTTAAATGATCCTATTAGTCACTCTCCTCAATGGCCCGTAATACCGGCCAAACTACCATCTGACATTCCTAAGTTCGATGGTAAACCGAGAGAGGACCCGAACAATCATGTAATGACTTTCCACCTTTGGTGTTCATCCAAATCTTTGATGGATGACTCTATTCGATTACGTCTTTTTCAACGAACTCTCACGGGTTACGCCGTGAAGTGGTATATAGAATTACAATGAGGCTTCTTCACTGACTTTAACACCCTCACCATGGCTTTCCTCACCCACTACAAGTTATCGATCCGTTATGAAATGGGAACCAAAATTTTGATTTCTTTCAAACAAACCAAAGCCACTCATATCTCTGATCACATTCAAGAGTGGCAACGGAGACAATGTCTCATCAAACTCGAGCTTCCTAATCAGTTACTAGTAGAGTAGTTCATGAAATCATTCGTGAATGACATTGCTTGTAACATCACCATGGGTGGAGTTGTCACAGAAGAACAGGTGATCAGTCATGCTCAATACCTTGACCTCATTTACTCACAAATGGGTAATCTTTACGATTTACTCCCTGACGCACCTCGTCCTTATACTATCGCTACTTCAACTACTCCTGCTACTTCTCATGTGGCTGATGGTGTGATTGGCACTTTCCATGCCCAAACCACTCCACACAAGCCTCTACCACCAACCCCAAGTCTGTTACTTCTAATGTTCAACATGCTCCATCTCCTACTCCTCCTGCCGACAAGAATGTTGAGGTGAACTTTTTTCAATCTACCCCTGCCGAAAAGAATAAATCCAAAAAAGGGAAGGGTAAGAATAAAGAGGATAAAAATAATCTGCAATTTAAGAAGACCAAAACACAATCTGTTGATGATAAGGATAATCACAAACCCCGATAACCTTGTCTTATCTGTGGTGATGATCACTACACTAAGGATTGTCCAAGACAAGCCGAGGTTACTAAGTTTCTTCAAGGGACCCCGAAACCGCCTACCCTGACTGTGTTGTCACAACCCTTCCCTTCTCAAAAACAGGACCAATTGGTCATTCATGACCAACCTTCCCCCTCCACTACATCCTATGTCTTAATCTGTACAGGTGATTCAAATAAGAATGACGTCACACTTACCACTCGAGCCAAATATTGTTCTTCCTCCAAAGAGAAGGTTGATGAAATACCTCCTTCGCTGGTCCAACCATCTCCCTCGGCTCCACCTACCAATGGTCCTCTTCATCTTGAACGATTGAGCCTAGATACAGTTCTTATCCCTCCCCCAAAGGGTGTTGTTCGAAAGTCTACTTTCAATCCTCATGCACGTGCTACCCAGAACTACAGTATTGTAGAAGATCTGGCCCAAGCACTATCCGTGATGTCAGCCCTCAAAGTCCATCAGAGTTTTCCTACACAATGGAAGGCACTGTTGAAATCCATTGGTGGAATCGACCCTACGGATACAAATTTAATAATTTTTGACTTGGAAGATCACATTCCAAGGTTACCCCCTCAACTCGCATTTCAAATACAAGTTATTATCTCCAATAAGAACATTTGTAGAATAGTTATTGATGAGGGTGCCTCGACGTATGTCATGTCTATCGTCTACTAGAAATCCATCAGCTCTCCTCCCTTAAATGAATCACACAACATGCTAAAAGCCTTTAATGGCTCTGGATTTAAGCCTTGTAGTGTCCTCCCTTCATTGCCTATTACGTTAGAAGGAAAAATGGTCAACATTGAAGTTGAGGTCTTTGACTCTCCTCTCGATTACAATATTCTACTTGGCCGTAGTTGGATCGATTCCATGCATGCAGTTGTGTCCACTCTTTTCTATGTCATACGTTTCCCACATCAGGAAAAAGTAATTACGGCGGACCAATTGGCCTTCTTTAACTCTGATACACGTACCAACAACGTACCTTTCATTGCGAAAACACCCCTTGGATATGAGAATGTCGGTGTGGGTCTTCTTAAAGATTCCTCTTTGATGGGTACTTTCCCCATTCCACATCCGTTTGTTGCCTCGATAAACATGATTTCCACCTCTGTTCGAGAAACCCCTGCATCTTATGACCCGTGGATAGTACCCAACCCTGGTGATCATCTTCGCTATGGCAACTAAATTTCTTTGAGTCTGGTCGAATCCACTTATCAAGCCATTCAATCGACAACCCCTTCTACCCCCTCACTTGGTGATCTATCTCCAGACCCATTCCATGTCATTTTTCCTACAGACGAGATGATTATGTTTTTTATGTTCATGGAAGATACGCCTTGGGACGATGGACATCATCGTTCCATTCTCTTCCTGGAACAACACACCATTGAGAGTTACCAACGGATCTCGACTCCGTCGATCGTTGTCATCATTTCTACCATTCCTGAGTCTACACACGATATGTTCTACGAAGGGAACTTAAGTAATATCTCACCCACCATCCCCCTTGACATATCCTTTAAACCTGGAGTTGTCGAAAATGTGCATATTGGAGCTTCATGTTCCAATGACGAAGTTGTCACCTACAAGTCTCTTTTTTAAGAATTTTGTGACGTCTTCACATGGAGCTATGAAGAAATGTCGGGTATTGACCCCGACATTGATGTACACAAGATTAAGACATACCCGGGAACTAAACCTGTCCGGCAACGACTTCGTCTGGTCCACCCGCGTAAAGAAGATGCTATCAAGATTGAAGTTGAGAAACTTCTTAAAGCTGGCTTTATTTACCCTATGGATCTAACTAATTGGGTTTCCAATCTTGTTTCAGTTAAGAAGAAAAAAGGTATGATCTACGTGTGCATTGATTATAGGGATATTAAGAAATATTGTCCTAAAGACAACTTTCCCACCTCCTTCGCTGACCAGATCGTCAATGATTGTGCCGAGAGTGAAATATTCTCTTTGATGGATGGTTTCTCCGGATATAATCAAATCAATATCGTACCTGCCGACCAACACAAGATTGCTTTTATTTGTCTTTGGGGCACTTTTGCCTACCAGAAACTACCCTTTGGTTTAAAGAATGTCAGTGCGACTTTTAAACATGCTATGTCTTATACCTTTCATGATATAAATAACATTGTCCAACCATATCTCGATGACCAAATGAATCATTCCATGCACCGTATAGATCATCCAACACACCTCCGAGCCATTTTCCTCCGATGTCGGTTTTACCGTATATGCTTAAACCCGCACAAATGTGTTTTTTGTGTAGAATCCGACCGACTTCTAGGATTTATTGTTTCACGTCAAGGGACCAGGGTAGATCCTTTGAAGGTCAAGGTGATTCTCAATCTCCCTCCTCCTTCCTCACTTTTCTAGCTACAAATTTTGCAAGGGAAGGCAAAATTTCTACATTGTTTCATCCCAAACTATGCTGAGTTAACCCTAAGATTTACTCGACTGCTCAATAAAGGTTCTGAGTTTGTATGGGATACCACTGCCAAAAAAGCTTTCAACGCTTTAAAACTAACTTTAACCCGTACCCCACTACTTTTCCCACCCAATTAAAGTCGATATTATTTCCTATATCTCACAGCCTCGGACTATACCATTGTTGTGGTTCTAGTCCAGGAGGATGATTCTCATGACAAACATGTCATTTATTATTTGAGTTGGAGTCTCACAACTACCGAAGCCAAGTATTTACATGTTGAAAAACTAGCCATGGCAGCTGTAAAAGTTGTCCAACGATTTCGACACTATATCCTTTTACGCAAGACTACTGTGATTTCCAACTGCAACCCTATGCATCACATTCTTACACGCCAATTGCTAGGGGGAAAATACTCCAAAAGGATCATAATACTCCAGGATTTTGAATTAGAATTCAAACGTACTATGTCCAAGAAATCCTTGGTGTTTGCCGAATTGATATGTGACCTTCCCTGTTCTGAGACAAAAAATGTAGTAGAGGATTCATTACCTGATGAATCCCTTTTTCTGATCAGTTCCAATGACCTTTGGTATGGGGATATCATTATCTATCTCCAGACTCAGAATTTTCGGCCCAATTTGTCTATCACTGACCATCCTTGAATACATTACCAATTCCATCAGTATATTATCCTCGGTGATACTCTTTATCGTCGTGGGATTGACTCCATTTTTTTTCGATGCCTCACATTTGACGAAGCTGAGAAAGCCTTGAATGACTACCATTCTAGAGCATGTGGTGGTCACATGTCTGGGTATGCTACTACCCAAAAGATCTTACGAGTTGGGTATTTTTAGCCTTCTTTATTCAAAGATTGTATCCTCGCTGTCCAAAAATGCCACGGTTGCCAAACATACAACAACAAAATACGATCACACCCTGCTCCTCTACACCCTGTAGTTTTCGTTGGACCTTTTACGAAATGGGGTATCGATTTCATGACACGTCACCCTCACTTGGTCGGGGGGCATGGATACATTATTGTAGCCATAGATTATTTTACGAAATGGGCCGAGGCGATGCCTACATTCGATAATACCGGAAAGACTGCAACACTATTCATAATCAATCACATCATTTCTCGATTTGGTGTTCCCCAAGCTATCGTTACTGATCACGGTAACCACTTTAGAAACTTCATGATGTCATAACTCACCAAAACATTGGGTCTTTTCCATGAAAACTCAACACCCTATTACCCATAGCACAATGGCTAGGTTGAAGCAATAAACAAAGTCCTCATTACCATGCTTCGACGAATGATAGGGATTCACAAAACTAGTTGGCACACGATGTTGTTTTCAACATTGTGGGCTTACCGGACATCCGTCAAGTTTGCTACCGGGTTTACACCTTTCCAGTTAGTTTATGGTATAGAAGCCATCTTGCAGATTGAATGTGAGATACTGTCCCTAAAGTTAGTCATTGAACTTCTCCCAAATACTTCTATTGAAGAAGAACGTCTGTTGTATCCTATGCAACTGGACAAAACCTGTTGTGATGCCACCCTAGTTATAGAAACCCAGAAGAAACGCGTCAAAGCCCAATACGACAAACATGCCAAACCACGTGTTTTCTTTGAAGGTGATCTAGTTCTCCTTTATGAACAAGATCAGGATTTTCTAGGAGCCGGAAAATTTGAGTCTATGTGGCGAGGTCCTTGTATCGTCAGACAAGTGTTGGAGGAAGGATCCTACGAGTTAGTTGACTATGATGGTGTCCCTTTGGGTGAACCCATAAATGGGATTTATTTAAAGAAGTATTATTCTTAGGTCATTTGTGCATGAGTACTTGTATTTTATTGTATCATACTCTTGTGTGTCACTTTAGTGTGCTTTTTCATTATTTGGTTTCTACCCTCGACCGCTTACCTTGAATTGTGCTTGGTTTCCAGATGTCGGAGTCTTTGCTACCCCACATTTTCTTCGCCGATGGTGCTAGTCATAATACTCAGAACCTAGCTTCTATGGCATGGGAAATTTATGCACCTACAAACTAACTCATTAGTCTATGAGGTGTCTGCCTCGGTCGTGCAACCAATAATATCACAAAATATAGCGTCATCATCGAATTGTTGATCGATGTTATTTCGCTTGGTATCTACCACCTGGTTATACAACTTGATTTGTAGCTAGTAGTGCTACATTTAAGAAATGTCTATGCTATCCGAAGTCCTACTTTATTGCGGGTATATCTACGAATTTGCCTCTTGGAACGTTATTTTGATTATATTGAATATCAGCACATTCCTAGATGTCTAAATACATTGACTGATTCTTTAGCTAATTATGTGTTAGACAAACATCTAATACATTT
>SNQJ01S0072173.1:23120-38153 GCA_010110895.2 Picea sitchensis | reverse complement strand
TTATCCTGTGGGAAAGGCGATTTGCTGAGTTGGACGTGCCTCTGGCTGAGCACAAGGTGACTGTGTGAAATCCCAAAGTGTTGGGTGCATCATCATGAGAACAGAAATGAAGATGATGTATTAGCCTCCTCTGAGCAGCAGAATTGACGTGAAACTCCAGATGACTCTTCTGTGAAATGCAGTGGGAAAGAAGATATGTTGAGTGGACGTGCATGTGGACGAGCACAGGTGAACATGTGAAGAACTAGTTCTTTTGTGTAATGCAATGAGCCAGAGATATGGACATCCCTATAGATGTACCCCTAGTGGATGAGCACTAGTGGGTGTATCAGATCCTTTGCTATATTGTTCAAGAGTCAAACCTGCCTATAACCCTAATTGTAGTGTATCGGGTACAGGTCGGCCCCACCTTAGTGTGACTAGTAATTAATATAAAAGATAATTAATCTGGTTAATATTAATTATATTATAAGCTAGTGAGGTCGGCCCTGTTGTGCCAATAGACACTTTTGTTGACAAGATAAATTCCCCATTGAGGAATCATATCTTTCAAGTGAGTTTGGAAATTTCAGCAAGTACACCTTCTTGAGAAAAGTGCGCACCTCTCTTGGGCGATAGTCTTCTAGGGTTTGAGCACCCTCTTGTGTGCTAGGTTTTATCTTGGTGGTGAAGGTCTTTGTCTTGAGGAATATAGCAAAGGATTTGGTTGGGTTTTCTTCCCTTGTTGAGAAGGGTTTCTTAGGATACTTCTTGTGTTCTTGTGTATGGTGCTTCTTCTTGTGATCTTGGTTGTTGCAACATTTATGGTTATGGTTAAATGCTAAAAATGGAATGAACTTCATCCTTAACCTTAACTGTTGAAAAATCAACAGCCATGTGAATGGATGAGGTTGTAAGGGATGTATGGGCAACGGGTGCAGTGATAGCAGAGAAATGTATGGCTTACCTGTCGTTGCCTCTGAAGAGGGTGAGTTGCACCTTGTCATGGATGCAAATGTTTCCAAGCCCATTCATGCCTTTTGTCTTTTATTCTTACTGCTTTTTCTTTCAAGAGGCTAGTTAGGGGACATTGCCCTGGCTTGGTGACCGGTGGTGGCAATGTTACCCACAAGCATTTCACGGAAATGAGAAGGCTAGCTTGTGATGAGACCCCCTTTCTCTTCGCTATGCCACCAAGAGCCACTACCCTGGCGTGGTGACCAGTTGTCGGTAGTATCATACCGCTACATGCCCGTGGACCTAATAGGCTAGCTCGTGATGAGACCCCCTATCCTCTAACTAGGTCTTGTTTTATTATTTTTTAGGGGTCCCTCTATTTCTTGATGAGAAGTTTTTTATTGCTTTCTCACGGATCCCTAGGCGAAGCATCTCAAGGTTTCACTCTTTTGGCTTTTATCTTTTGCCAGGTACTTTTACCCTCTGGGTGTTTAGCCCCTTCTTCCCACAAGGTAAGGTACAACCCTTAGATATTTGGCCAACCCAATGCCCGAACCAGTGTAATGGGATGGATGAGTGGGAAAAAAATGAAAAGTGGTAAGTATGGTGGGAGCGGACGATGGCCTTTCATGAATCCCCCCAGTGGCAACTCAAACCCTATGGGTACCAGCTTATTAGGGCATCCTGTCATTCCCCCTAGGTATGGTCAAGTGGAAAAGCATAATTTCCAAGCACACGTTAGAAGAAAAAAGAATTAAAAGCACATATTCAAAGGTTTTGAGGATCAGAGTGACACATACCATGATACCCGGACTCATTACCTCATGGAGCAAGATCCATTTCTGCTGCAGGACCAGGCCGAGGTGATGGATGTTTCTGCTGTTGACAAAGTGGAGGCGCTGAAGAATAAAAGGATGGGCCCTGCAGGGCCATGCTCAAGGCGATCTGGCTCTTGGTACTCCATGTTTAAGACCTGTGGGCCTCCAAATATAATCTCCTTAGTTATCCCTATGTTAGGGGATAACAGGCCCGACTTGCATCGTTCATCATATTCCATCATCAAGATCCATTCCACACAGCTTGGATTTGGTTCCGTTCCATTCCAACGATTTCCGTAATTTTGAGTTATTATGGGTCATATTTTAAATAATTACACTAAGGAGGTCATTTTGGGCATAACACTTAGAGAAACCTCTTAGTGTAATAGCTCATCAGAATCGGGAGGAAGAGAACTATAGGATTAGATGATGAGAAGTAACTTTCAGTGGTCGAAGCAGCCATAGGGACGAATAGATCAGTGTTTAGAAGAAAAAAGGCCAATTAATTAATAAAGTGATTTAATTAAAGAATAATAAAAGTAAAGTAAAAGTCACTTGGAAGGAAAAGGTGAACAGGGAGGATAAATGAGAGATAGGGGCCTCTATTCTCTCATTATATTTTTTATCATTTTGATGCCTGGCTTCTTGCTAGAGAGCCCATGCACTTAGGGGTTTTGAGGGTTTTGACTAAACAAACCCTAGAGATCAGCTCGGTGGTGAAAGATCCCACCTTTCCTGATCCAAGCTTGGCCAAGGAAGTGAAATATTTCTCCCTCACCATTCTACATCAGTTCAGAGTTACTTCAGCTAATAGTTTGGCAAGAGGGGTGCACCAATAAGGGGTTTTCAGCAGGAGGGGTGCACCACTTGAGGAAGACAAGTTCGATTTTCCTTAGAGAGGCTAGATCTTCAGTAGCATTCATTCTGGGAACGGTTGCTACCATCATAGCACCCATTTGCATCAGTGAATGAGGGGATTCTTCAACAGATCTATTCTATCACTCAGAAGGGGCATACTTCTCTTCAGGAGGGTGCATTGTTCTTAGTGGATCTTGTGAGTTGGAGCGTGAGTTCACTCCCAATAGCTTGGAGGTTCATTAGAGATTTTCGCTAACCCACGATCTACAGTTTGGCATTGGGTTTCAGTTATTTGGAGGTCATCTTCAAGGAGACCGAATTCTTAGCCTGCTACAGCCTAGCAATGCGCATTGAGCCAGAGAGGGCATCACCTACAGCAAAAGGTAACAATTGGACTTCAATGTTACTTGGTATTCAGCTTGGAGAGGCTTTTGGAAGCCTAGATCTTCATCTCTATCTTGTATCTTGGAGGCATCATCAGCCACACACTCTCTTTTATTATATATATTCCAGATCTGCTCCATTTTGTATGAGGTCAGATATTATTATAACAGATCTGAGGTATTTGTGGCTATTTCTTGTGCTATTTGTCTTGCATCTTGTTGATTATATGTCATTTCTATATCTGCATCATTTACTTGTTGCAAACACACAATCAAATCATAATATTAATTTATTAAACCCTAGCGCAACTCAAGAAAACAAATCTGCAAAGTGTTTGACGAAACACCACAACCAAAAAACACATAAAACCCTCAATATTCCAAGCAATATTGGTTGAGAACATTATAGTGGTATCAAAGCAAATTTCCTTCGCCAGCCTATGATATACATTGATGATCTAGAGATGGAGTTTGTGGATTTTGCAGAGGAGATCATATATTGTAATAAGGAATATTACACCCTTAGTGAGACATTCAGGGCTCAAGTATCATTCCAATAGTTTGTATCCATCAAAATTCCTAGGTCGAGCAAAGATGAGGTTACACATTGGGCCAAAAAGATGGAAAAAATCCATTATTGGAGCAACATAATAGAGGAAAACAGAGCCAAAGAAGGAAAGGAGGTAGATACATCACTACCAGCTAGTAGATGGAAGGAAGCACAGATTGAGCCTACACCCATTAGGGGCAGGGAACTTTTCTACAGTTGCAAAGAGCCTTGGGAGCCAAATAATAGATGCAGGGGTAAAGGGAAGGTGCACATTGTTGAGGTGCACTACGACAGTGAGGATGAGGATGCAACCATAGATGCCTATTTAGAGCAGTCCGATGAGGCTAGTGACTTCTACACATCTGATGCACAGTTGGATGGATAGGATGATAGTGCATGTTCTTTACCTTCCCAAGCAGACAGTGTTGAGGACTCAACACTTCAACATAGTAGTGACACTTGTGAGGATTCAGATGTGTTAGCACCTGGTATGAGGTCATGCGTGGGGGATAATGTTCCTCCCATGGAGTTGAGTGTGACACAGCCCTTATCTTCTCCGACATTTATGATAGACATGACACAGGAGGATATCAGTAGCCTTCCAGAGGTGGTAGAGGAGCCTTGTATTCCAGATCTGCTCCATTTTGTATGAGGTCGGCTATTATTATAAATAAAATCAGATCTAAGGTATTTGTGGCTATTTGTCTTGCTATTTGTCTTGCATCCTGTTGATTATATGCCATTGCTATATCTACATCATTTACTTCTGCAAACACACAATCAAATCATAATATTAAACCCTAGCACAACTCAAGAAGACAAATCTGCAAAGTGTTTGACAAAACACCACAACCAGAAAACACATAAAACCCTCAATGTTCCAAGCAATATTGGTTGGGAACATTACATTCAAGGTGTATTATTATTCATACCTAGCCTTTATTACTCTCCTAGATTGTTTATCCAAGTTTATCTACATATCTAGTGGTGAATTTGATCTCTAAAGTGCTAATAATTGTTTATCATTTACTTAGAGATTTATTTGGTGAACTGCAAAATGCTAACTTGCAAAACCCTAGGGGGATTCACCATCTATTTTACAAGTTCTCTCTTAGTTAATGGTTATACATCTTTAGAACTTGTTTCTAACACTTGTTGGGTTGTTGTTGCATAAAATATCTTTGTCCAAGTGGAGACATCCAAAAAATCTTGCTCTCTAGTGCATAATCTCTCTCTTGGATGAATTTTTCATGCTCTAAATCTGAAATTTCTGCGTTGTTTTTATGTAAAACAGATTTATAAGTTCAAGGACAGCCTTAATCTTGTCCTTTCTTAGCATCTAATCAATTGGTAACCACAAGCACACATTGCACCATTGATTCATGCTAATTGTCTTCACTCTTTATGCCTTAACGTCGCTTAAAAGTGGTTTTAAACTCTTTGAAGTTTTATTGGTTGAAGTGATAAATAAAGATGTGAATCCGAATTTGCTAATGTTATTCATCATACATATCAGATTTGGCACACACATCCACTACCTCCTAACGTTCTCTCTCAAGTGGATATACTTCTGGTTCATGCTATTGTTCCTAGTTGTTTATCTTTAAAGCATTTAATCACTTATTGGAATCCTTGTGCATGGTCTTGGTATGTATATTGTGGATTCATTAAAGTAAATCATAAACTTGCATGATTTTAATTCACTTAAAGAGGTTTACTTATTCGTGGCTTCTAGGAGCTGGTCTAAAGTGAAAGGGAAAGTATACTGAGGTGACAATGGTGCACTTCCCATTGTGTTGCCCCATTTAGCACCTGTGTTGGGACTTTTCACAAAGGTGCTAGTTCAGGCGGTAACACTAGTGAAAACACATTAAAGTAACATTCTTAAACTTTCAAAAAAAGGAGACCACCTTTTGTTCATTTGTGGACATATTAGTTCTTCCTTCATTTGATTTAGGGATCTAGGGAATCATAAATGCTATGCTAGAATCTAGCTTGGAGCCTCAATTCAAACTTTTAACGTGTATGGCTTCTCTATGGTTAAATTATACTTCATAGTTCATATTGTCAAATCTTGCAAATATAAACAAGAGTTTGAAACTGTTTGCTTATTTCCAACTCTAGGCTCTACAAATCGTAAACTAGCTATATGACAAGAAAAACAACCTAAAAATCTTCCCCACAGTAATGCACTAAGAAGACCCTCACATGACCATGTACACCTCAAATATTAAGATATTCAAGTTAGATTAAACTTGAATCGAATTTAGTATCCATGTACGAGTTAGCGCATCCATACGGGAAAAATCCAGCTATAGCCATTAGCTCGATCAAGACTACAAGTACTTACACAATCAGCCAACATAAGCTTGTAGATTTTGGTTGTTTGAACTTTGAATATTCGAAAAGTTCTGTTTAAGGCGTTATATACCCTAGGAAGAACTTCCAAATGTGACATTAATATTGAGTAGTTGTAAGGTAAACTTTGCAGATTCGTGATGGGATTATCTTCTACCTTTAATCATTCATCATTACATGTCCATTTTTCATGCTTACATGTATTTAATTCTGTGTAAAATCAAATTTAAATACCTTTTCATGTAGATGTCGATGTGATATCTCCACCAAAGGCACTCCATTAAGAAGGATCTTCCCTTTCATGGGATCATAGAATCTTTCTATCAAGTTTGCAATTGTTGTCTACAACATCCACACATTATAACATAAAGAAAATAGTCAAAAAGAAAATATCTGAACATAGACAAAAATCAGAGATTCATCTTTGAAGGAGTTGGATGTGTCATTAAAAAATTGTAATGAAGAGGCTAAGAAAGTATTACTTTGCCACCCCCACTAGGACCTACAAGCGCAACTTTAGCCCCAGGTTTCATCCTCAAATTTACTCCCTGTTGAAAGAGACATCATTCTATTAGAAACCAATTTTTCTGACATTCATACATACTATGAAATCTTTTAGGCAATACAAAACTTTATCAACTTTCCTTTCAATTTCAGTTCAAATAATTAGTGTACATTAAGTACTTTCTGGCCAGGTTACAATATGTGATGGCTTTGAAGAGTTACTGAAATCTTTATATGCACCCATCTACCATTTCTAACAGACCAAAAGATTTGACCTACCTTAATAACGCTATAGAAATACTACTTTCCACCAATTTACAAGAAAGCATCAAGCCCTAAACATTACTTGAGATCATATAATCCTAAATGAAATGATTTGGCTTCATGAATTTGTAGAGAATGAAAGAAGCCACCGATAGCTTTATTGGAATGATCAAAAGTTTCATGCTTTATTAAACTCACAAAAAAATCTCAATATCAAATAGGTACTTTATAATCTAAAAATGAAAGCTTGTGATATTGATCTTATGTTATAGTTTAAAGGAAAAAATAACTGACCAATTTCACATGAAAGATTAGGATTATGCAATCTATTTCACTCCTTAAATGCGAAAACTTACAAGGAAATTGAAGGTTTCTTCATTCAAAAGGCACATTGTAATAGATACCACACAGATCAACCAGTAAACCCAAAATACAGGAAAAGACTCAAGACAGCGTGTATCTGTTGTTAAAGACACCAAATATATATCTCTTATAAATAAAACTGAAAGTGTTTATCATATTTGGTTGTATTTACGAAGGCCATAATGCCTTATAGTAACATAATAAGCCAAGAAAAGACATGAAAAATAAAAGGGTATAGGAAAGAAGCTAATAACTACAGTGGTGATTTCACAGAAAAACAATAGAACAAACCATGAACAGAGATGAGCTGATCTGCACCAAGAGCCCAGTAAGTGTTGACATGGAGGATAAGTCCAAACCCAAGATAATTTAGAGAGATAAAAGTTAAAAATAACCATGAACATTAAGAAAATTAGCCATGCTATCTGATTACATACACATTCACAATTGAGACAAAGATATAGTTAGTATTAAATCTCTTCCATTAATCATCAAAATGGGTAAAATATATGATAGTACAACCAACAAGGGCTGAGAGATTTACAAATCCAGTGGGCCAAAGTTCTAAGGAAAATTGCGAGGCAAAATCGTGTTTACTAGGTGACTAAAGATCTAGGAGAAATAAAAAATGTATGTACAAGTATTTATACTGTAATGTTCCCCTCTCCTTGACAAGAACATTAGAGGACTTAGTAGTCTAGTCACCCCTCTAGACTATAGTCCCATGGGTAAAAGGGGTTAGGAGGCGCTAAAGTGTCATTGAGGAACTTAATGTAATATTATTAAAGTGACTTTGATAAAGCAGAAAAAGGGTTATTTGACTTAAGGAGAAAATAAAGTAATAACCTTAGAAAAGACAATAAAGTAACTCAACTGAAAATTAGAAGATGGAGGTATAAAAGAAAGAGGAGGGCACCTCACTCATTCAGTCATGTCATTTTCTCTATTTGCTTCTTGAGCTATGCAGCTTACGTTTTGAGGGTTTTGAGTAAACAAACCCTAGAGACCAGCAAGGAGGTGAAAGATCCCTATGTTCCTAGTCCAAGCTTGGTCAAGGAGGTGAAAGATTCCTCCCTCACCATTCTATTCAGCTACAGGTTTATTTCTACAGTGGAATAAAGAGGCTGGGCGCAGATCAGAAGGTTTTTTGCAGGTGGGGCGCACCGCTGGAAGAAGATCAGTTCGATTTGGGTAGAAGAAGGGAGATCTGAGGAGAATCTCTTTCCTAGAGGATTTGCTAGGACTAAAGAACCCTCTCACCTATTATTGGAGGGTTTTCTCTGCATATTGATTTATTGTGGTCATTGGACGAATTTCCTGAAGGAGGGTGCACTGTCAATAGTAGATCTAGTGAGTTGGAGGGTAAAATCACTCTCGAGTCTCAACAGCTGAAGAGACTCATCACAGGTGTTTTACAGTTTATTTCAGTGGTTTGGAGGGAAAAGCAGAGGAGGCCGAAATTCCTAGAGGTTTCCCAGCCAGGAAGTGTGCAACTCAGCCAGATCTGGATGCAAGAGTTCAAAAGGGAAAGAAAGTGATCTTGTTCATCTTTGCATGCTGCTACTGGAGGACCTGGAGGATTTCATCTTCACTTATTTTGTATCTTGGAGGCATATTCAGCCCAAGCTTCTATATTATTCCAGATCTGTGGATCCCATGTATGGAGGTCATCTTATTATCTAAATAAAGGTCAGATCTGAAGTTATTGAGCAATCTCTTGTGTTACATTTCTTGTATCTTGTTATCTCCATGTATTGTTGTGCTATATTCATTCTGCATATGCCATAAATCTCAATCAAATACACCCAGTGCAACTCTGAAAAGCAAAACCTACAAAAAACACTCAAACAATAACACAAACAGGTCAGAAAATAAACCTAAGTTTCTAGCAAATCTACTTGGGAACATTACAGTGGTATCAGAGCGAATTCCTTCGACAGCCTCTAATAAAACATTGATGACCAAGAGGAGAGGTCGTGGGGGACAGCCTGTATCAGGTATTCCTGAAGGAGAAGAGCCAGAAGTCAGTATGAGGGAAACTCATGAGACAGAAAATGCAACGTCAGAAGAGGCAACCTTCTTAGCCGAAAGGGTGACTCAAATAGTGAATGATGCACTACAGAACAACCAGACTATAATGCAGCACAACCTAGAGAAGATGCAGAACCATTTATCCTTGGGGAAGGTAGAACTCAAACTATCCTTTGCAAATTTCCAAAGAGGGCAGGACAAAATGATAGCCTTAATGGAGGAACAGAGCAAGCATCAGGGTATTCTTTCTCAATACTTGATGGAGCAAAGGCATGTTAGGGATCCACCTCTATTTGGTGGAAATCATGATGCTAGTGGTTTTCATGGGGAAAATGGGAATCATGAGGAGTCCATAAAGAAAGGCATAGACCAAATGAAGGTATACCTACCCAATCTCACACAGCTAGCAGATCTACTCCTAGACCGTACATGCCTACCATTTTGGATGTACAACGAAGGGACACTAATGCCTTGAACCATGAGAGTCTAGGGGATGAATGGGAGACTGCAGAAAGGGAGTACAACACCATGAGCGTGGGATTCAGGAGATAGGTTTCCATGGGGGAGTATTTCCACATCAAGATGAAAAGAAAATCCAAGGATCGTTATAGAGGCGACAGTGAGCTTGTTGATGTTTTGGTAGTTGCGGGAGGTATTAACCTCCAAGTATAACCTTTATACTTAGATTAGAATATTCCGGAAGTAAGAGAACCCTTAAACAAATGTGTGAAAACCCTAGAAGAGAAGTCGGCTCAAGGAGAATATTATTAAAGTATTCAAAGGCTCCAGAAAGAGAAGTCGGCCCCAGTCACTTGGACAGGCTAATATAAATAAGGAGGTGCCTAGCTCATTTGGATACGCACACACTCGCTCACTCACAACAGCTAGTGCGCAAGTCTAAGGAGCAGCAGCTACAACAACTAGTGTGCAAGTCTAAGGAGCAGCAGTTGCAGCAGAAGAGGGTGCAAGGCTGGAGAGAGTAGTGCAGCAGTTGTTGTGGAGTATTCTCAATCTTTCCGGTATCTCTCTTGTGCGCTTCTCTTGGTAAAGGTACACTTCTTTTAGTAGAGGTACATTCTCTTGGTATTGTGTTGTTGCTGCAGCAGTGATATTTCTGGTTAGGGTTTATTTGTTGGTTCTAGTGTGGACTTGCCAGAATCATTCTATCTAAGAAAAGGTTATTGTGCTCGGGGGTGGCATAGTGAATGCCTATGGTTGGGTGACAATGATGTGACATTGTCTATGGTTAAACGAGCATAACAAAATTTTAACATGGTATCGAAGTTGGTTTCCCTCGTAACAGTCTAACCGCTGGAAGGAAGATCCTCAGTTTCCCCCATTCTCAAACTCGTTGAGCACTTACTGAACCCACTAAGAAGGTCGCCTAAGGAGGGCGCATTTTTTCCCTGGATCAGATCTACAATCTTTCAAAGTTGAAGAGCCAGTGGGAGATGAGGCAACACCAGTTGCAGTGCCAATTGCAGCACCAGTTGCAGTGCCAATTGCAGAACCAATTACAGTACCAATTGCAATTCCTCTGGTCCAGTGAAGTTTCTGATAACTCGTTGAAGTGATGCTGAAATTATTCTTTCCCTAGATCAACTTGCTAGCTATTCTTTCGGCAATTAGGGCTTCTAGTTTTGCAGCAGCGGCAAACCATAACCCAAGTTCATTGGGCACTTTCAGTGAAGTGATGGGCCTAATTTTTAGTCGTCCTAGTATGCCCTACCCTAGCACATCTCCAGCTATCTTCAGATTGCAAGTTGGAGAACTTTGAAATTTTTGGGTTCGTCATTGCTTGTCGTTGTTGTCGAATGGGCCGCTGCCTGCCGTTGTTTGTCACTATCTTCGGAGGTATGTACTTGTATATGTTTAAACTGTATCATTATCTTGAAGGTGTTTGCAAGAGAAGAGACTTTTTGTCCAAGCAAAAATCATAGATCCAAAGGGATCTATGATCCAACACATTCAGAGGAACAACACACTCCAAGTTTGATTGTTTTGATATGCCTCTAGTTGTTATGGCATTATTGTAATCTTATGAACATCTAGTTGTATTTTGATCTGTTGAAGTCAAACCTCTTATCAAAGTTAAAGTTATAAGTTGACTTTAGTCAAAATATTAGATTAATTAAGGTTGAATTTATAGATTTTATTTGCATTATATTACCTAACTCAAATTTATGTCAAGAAAGCATATTGTCTTAGTGCAGGAGACAGGTTGGAGAGAATACTTGTCATCTTGACTGAAGGAGACCCGGAAGAAAAGCAACAACCCTCATTCTTGTAGATAAGACTTTAGGTTCCAGGTTTGATTGATTAAATTGATAAGTTTCCAATTTGCACATATCAAGTTTGATAATTGTTACATTACAAGTAAACACTATAGTTGTGACAACAATCTTTGAAAGGTTTTATTACTGCTAGATACAATGAATACTTGGTAGCATGTGAGTACTATTGATATAAATGCTTATTGCACTTGTTTGCAAGATGAACTAACATCTCCTCTAGAAGATATTTCTTGTTTTGCTTCCAGGCAGGTCACCTTGGTAATGCTATGATGATTACCATGAAATTGTCTTTTATTCTTGTTGACATAGATATGTTCTTATGAAAATGCTATTATACTTTTTCTCTTGTTGCTCTTGTCTCGGGCAGGTTACCATGGAGGAATGATTGGTCACAACACTGGAAGAGTGTTGTTCCTATTTCTTATTATTGCACTTTTATTTTGGCTCTTGTTCCAGGAAGGTCACAAGTGATAGCTCTAAGAAGGAACTACTGTGACGATTGTTCTTGTTATTGTTTTTATTATTATTATAGGAGTATTATTCTTGTATATTTCCCTTGTTGTTGGTCTTGTTCCGGGCAGGTCAAAGGTGATAACTCTGAGGGGAGCTATAGTGGCAATTGCAGGTGGCAACATATTAGATGATCTCTAGTTTGAGACATGGAGCAAACTATCCAGATAAGAAGTTGTATACACGAACGCATACATCCATACACCGAAGAAAAAGAGGATGAAGTTAAAACCTTCTAGCAAGAAGGATACTTTGGCAAGATACATAGTATCTCATATGGAGATTGATTGTAAGGAGCAAAAGGCTCCAAAGATGACCGAACAAATCCCTCTACTTCAGTTGATCACTCCTCAGATCATCAGGAAGAATTAGTAGAGCCAGAAGGGCCTACCTAGAATCGTTGCAATAACAAGGAAGAGACCAGCATGGTCTTGTGATACTTTGCAGGATGCAAAAGGGGTATAGATATGTGGCATTGATAAGCCATATCACGAGGACGAGCAAATGGCTCCACCAGTGGTGAGGCACGCAGCCCCACCAACTACTAGCTCAGAAGGAGCTAGAGTTCAGAGGGAGTTAGCCATCACGATCCAGTAGGGAGGAGCAGCCTTCCCTGGACCATTCATAGGAGATTAGACTTCAGTGGAGATCATCACATACAGAGGGAGCAGATGGCTCCGGAGATTATATAGACCCAGAGGGAATCAAGCTTCAGAGGAAGCATGGAGACTCAGAGTGAGCCTGATCTCAAAGAGAGTTAGTGGCTTAGAGACTTTCATTCAAAAAGTATTCCTCCTCAGATTTAGATGGGAGAGAGAGACGTCTTCCAGGACTGACAGACAGGCGCCATGAGTTGAGGAGGCTAGATCAAAGCATCAAAAGCTTCGAGGAGATATGAGATCTCCTAGGAAGATTGCCTTATTTCAGTGACAGAGGAGGAAGCCAGTCAAAAGGACTGGGATATGAACTTTACCCTGGTTCCGAGACCAAAAGGGAAGTCAATGGTGACTTCCAAGTTGATATACAAGATCAAGCATGTTGCAGATAACAGTATAGAGATGTACAAAGCTTGATTTGTGGCCAAAGGATTCTCCCAACAAGAGGGAGAAGATTATGACGAGACACTTGCTCCAGTAGCCAGAAGAAGTGTACATAGAGCAGCCACAAGATACATGAGAAGGAGTCTCATGTCTTCAGATTGAAGGCGGCTTTGTACAGGCCTAAGCAGGCACCCAGGGCATGATATGCCAGATCAGACAGTTTCCTAATGAGCTTAGGATTTATCTAGACTAAAAGTAGATTCCAACCTTTACTACAAGGTTGTGGATTGTGGACCAGTGATATTACTATTATATGTGGATGACCTGTTTCTAATAGGGAACAAGAAGCTCATCACAGAGTGCAAGAGAAAGCTTGCATCTGAGTTCGAGATGAAAGACCTGGGTATGATGCATTACTTTTTGGATTTAGAGGTGTGGTAGAAACCGGATGAGATTTTCCTGTGCCAAGGAAAATATGCGATAGAAATCCTGAAGAGATTTGATATGATGGATTGTAAATCCATGCCCACACCGATGGTGACAAACCTGAAGTTATTGAGTGATACTTCTTCAAAGACAATGGTTGTCACCATGTACATGCAGATGATTGGTTCGTTGATGTATTTGACGAACACTAGGCCAAATATATGCTTTGCGGTGAACACTTTGAGTTGATATATGGTTCAACCAAGACGTGTTCACTTCGTTGCAGCAAAGCATATGTTGAGGTACCTGAAATGTACAGTTGATTATGGACTCTGATATGTTTCGGATCATAAGAAAAGACTGCAAGGCTATACTGATTCAGATTGGGTCGATAGTGTCACAAACAGGAAAGTACATCTAGAAGTTGTTTCAATTTGGGATCAGCTATGATCTCATGGTTTAGCAGGAAGCAGACGAGTGTGGCGCTCAGTACGACTGAGGTAGAGTATATAGCGGCATGTTCAGCTAGCAGCGAAGCAGTGTGGCTTCGGAAGATGATTGTAGCATTGTTTGATCTCAAGTTAGAGGCGACTTGTATCTGGTGCGACAACCAGAGTCGTGTGAATTTGTCAGAGAACCCAGTGTTTCATGACAAGTCCAAGCATATTGTAATGATCCCAAGCCATTATGCAAGGATCATCACTGTTTTGGTGTCTTTTTAAAACTTTTTCTGAGTGAGGTATTTCGTCAAACACTTTGTTGATCTACTTTTTAGATGTGTTTATATGTGTGTATGCAGCAAATAATAGAAAGAGATAACCATGGAACATACCTCAACCATATGCAATAAGATAGACAAGCCAAAACATCTCAATTCTTCTTTATTCATAAAATAGAGAAACCTGCTACAATGAAGATGTCGATCTGGAATGCTCAACAGAGGGCCAAGAAGATAGACAATAGATAAGAGCTGCTACAAAATGCTCCCGCTAATATAAAAGATGCCTCCAAAGGCTGAATAAGAAATGAAGATCAATACAAGCAGATATGAATGCAAAACTCTCTAGCTGAAGAATGCCACGCTCCAATAGAAGGCTGAAACCCTCAATAACTCGACCCTGCTGCCAAAAGTGTCCAATCACCCTAAGAAATATGCCAATTGATAGATTGGGTGATGGTAAGAACAACCCAGGTGCCCGAATTTCCAAGATCCCTCTCAATCTCTGTAGATCTGAAATCCCCCACTGAATGGTGTGCCCCACTAGATGACTGAAGCCCTAGATAATTCGGCCCTGCTAAAGGAGGCCTCCAAATGCTCTGAAACTCTCCAGAAATATAGATCGAGACACTACAAGTCACTAGGTGATGTCTCAGGGTCAGATCTGAAGTGTAACCCCTCCAAACGGACTAGATCTGGATCTCAAAAACGCCCTCCTCCTCTTCAATTCGCCCCACTGCTCAAGAAATAATCTGAGCCATAAAACTATCTCAGAAAGCACTAGATCTGATGTCCAAGGCCTTGTAATGAAAACCCAAGTGATAGAATCCTTAACGGCCTTGCCAATCTCCTACAGCGAATCTCTCTCCAAGGATGGTGCGCCCCCCTTGCTGGAAACCCCCAATGGTGTGCCCTCCTCCTCTTCCTGTGCCTGTGGCTGTGTAGAACCTCCTGCACTGATGTAGATCTGACTAGAATGG
>SNQJ01S0072172.1:0-30352 GCA_010110895.2 Picea sitchensis | reverse complement strand
TTTTTTTCTTTTTTCCAAATTATTTACAGAATGAAAAATCATTTGTCAAGAAAAATACTAGAGACAGATAATATATCAGTGACCAGTTGATTCCCATAACTTATGGGGTGATAACAACAATATATCAGTCACCAGTTGATTCCCATAACTTATGGGGTGATAACAACAATATATCAGTCACCAGTTGATTCCCATAACTTATGGGGTGATAACAATGGCTCCACCTGGGGATGGTACTTTCCCTGTGAAGTGCCAAGAATCTTGTTTCCTGTAGTTCTAAAAATTTCTGCCTGGTAGCCTTTGTTGGTTTTATTCTCAAAAATTGGAAAAACAATGGTTAGCAGCTTAGGGCCTTCTCTTCGGGCTTCAGCCAACTGAATGATGTTCTTCACTCAGAAAATGCAAGTAAAAATGAAAATTAAAATGGTATGTACAATGGAGAGTGAGTACTCGAATCTCTACTAAGGTGGGACATAATGCTTCAGCATTCTTCCATTCACAGGTGCTCCTGGCAGATCTGACCCATCAACGTTGTTTAGAAAAAAATCATTGTTTCCCCTGAAAGATTGGATCATGTATGGACTTGTCCACAGATTGTCAAATTTTTCATGCTTTCCCTTGTCTTCATTTCCGGCATCCCATTTCAGCACCAAATCTCCTAACTCGAAATTATCTTCCTTGGTTCATTTGTCAAAGATCTTCTTGATGTTTCCTTGGACTACCTGAGTTTTGTTGAAAACTTCTTCCCTAGTCTGTTGCAAATGGATCATCTGGTTGATCCTTCTCTGTAAGTCATTTGGCTCAGCTTGTACCTCTTGAAGCAACTTCATGATAGGGACTCCTAAATAAGTGGGGAAAACTGCCTCTGTACCATAGACCAGCTGGTATGGTGACATACCAATTGACCTTTTGGTGGTCAGTCTGTCAGCCCATAAAGCAAACACCAACTTATTGTGCCATTATTTTTTGTTTTCCTGCAATGTTTTCTTGATGATATTTACCAAAGTTTTGTTTGAATATTCTGCCAACCCATTCCCCTTAGGGTAGTAGGTTGTGGAATGCCCCAAACCAATGTGATACTGGTTGTAGAAATCTATGAGTTTCTTCGACTGAAAGGCAGCTGCATTATCAGTTATGATCTTTCTAGGACAACCAAAACGAGACAAAATATTATTTTCAAGGAATTTGATAATAACAGAGTCAGTGGCTTGCCTGCTTCGTAATGCCTCGATCCATTTGGTAAAATAATCGGTGGCAGTAAGAATCCACCTGTGTTGGCCTGAAGAAGGTGGGTGCATTTCTCCAATGAAGTCGAGTCCCCATTGCTGGAAAGGGGCCTCAACTGAGATAGGTTTCAGAGGTAGAGGAAGGAGTTTCCTTTTGCCTTCAAACAATTGACATTGGTGACATGATGTTACCTTCTGATGCACATCGGTGAACAGGGTGGGCCAATAATATCCAGCTCTGAGTATTTTGTTGGCTGTGACCTTCCAGTTCAAATGGCCACCACATTCTCCTGCATGAAACTCTTGCAACACTTTATCAGCTTCATCTTTTAATAAACAATTTAACAAAATGCCTGCAGGATCTTTCCAATACAAATCGCCTTCTAGAATAGAGAATTTCAAAGCTTTCAACTTCAAAAATCTAGCTTTAATCTTAGTCAAACCAGGGGGAGCTTGTAAATTTTGCAAAATGAAAATAAGGTCTGCGTACCATGGGGAGTTTAGAAATACCTCTCTCACGCTTGGAGTTGCCATATCCCCCTGTTCATCTGCCACATCTAGAAAATTAATGTCAAGAACATGGAAGTTAGATTCAGCCATTAATTTAGCAAGGCCTTGACCTTTGATTAGTTTCGTGGGATTAATCTCTATATTGTATTCTAAAATGACAGCAATCCATTTTCCTCTTCTTCCATCCGGATTGTCCTGGGTCAATATGTCCTTTACTACCGCATTCAGAACATAAGCTATGGTGTGGGAATGGAGAATGTAGACCCTAAAGTATTTTATGGCTTTTACCAAAGCAAAAGCTTGTTTCTCCATTATCTTGTAATTCAGAGCAGCGTCCCTTAATGCTTTACTAAAGAAAGCTATGGGTTTTTCATACCCTTCACTGTTCTTCTACAGTAACACCATTTCTATAGTATTTTCATAGGCGAAAGAAAAGAGAGAAATCTTTAGTAAAATTCAGACTGATCAAGACATGGGCTTCTGTGAGTGCTCGTTTGACTTGTTCAAAAGATTGTCTGGACTCAGAGTCCCATTTTATTTTTACGTCCTTTTTAAGCATGTTTGTAATGTTCCTGAGGAGTTCTGCCAAATTGGGAATGAATCTTCGTAGAAAGTTAATTCTTCTGATAAAAGACTATAGTTCTTTGAGATTTCTTGGGTGTTCTAATTTTAGTATGGCCTCTATTCTACTGGGGTCTATTTTGATTCCTTCCTTTGAGATGATATGTCCTAGCAGTTTTCCTTCTTCTAACCTGAAAAGGCACTTCTTAGGATTTAAAGAAATCCCAAACCTCCTACACTTCTCGAAGACTCGTCTGAGGTGCCTTAGGTGTTCATCATCATATTGGGAAAACACAGTCACATCATCTAAATAGACGACAATAAACTTACCTGATTCTTCCACGAAGGCGATATCCATTTCCCTTTGGAATGTGGCTCCTGCGTTCATCAGACCAAAAGGCATTTTCACATACATGAAAGTGCCCCATGGTGTGGTGAAAGTGGTTTTGTCTTGGTCGTCCGGGTGAACTAAGACTTGATTGTAACCCAAGAAACCGTCCAGCAGAGAAATTCGACTGGAACCGACCACCCTTTGTAGGATGTGGTCCATTTTTTATAAGGGGTAATTATCCTTCAGGGATACTTTATTCAGATTTCGGAAGTCTATGCAGAGTTTGATTTCCCTGGTTTTCTTACGTGTAGGGACCATATTAGAAACCCACTTGGAAAAATGTAATGGAACTATGATCTTGGCATCATACATTTTCTTGATTTCCTTTTCTATTAGAGGGAGCAACTTGGGATTTATCCTCCTAAGTTTCTTCCTAAACGGTTTTTGGTCTTCTTTTATTGGAATCCTGTGTTGTATGATGCTGGTATCATAGGCTTTCAAATCTGCATAGCCCCAGGCAAATACATCCAAAAATTCTTTGAACAAATCAATGTATATGAGTTTTTGCTCTGGGGGTAATGATTTAGATAGTTTGACCATCCTAGGTTTCTCTTCAGTCCCTATATTACAGTCTTCTACATCCTGTCCATGGACTTCGATTTTTGGTTTCTTGGCCACGTCGTTAGAATCGAACAAGTCCTCTAAAGGAACTAGGCATCTAGGTAAAACATTGTTTTTCAACTGTAAAATGTCAGCATCCAATTCTTCATTGCCTAATTCTCCTGAATCTACGGTATTTACACTATCAATTTCAAAATCAGAACTATTTACATTTTCATCTTCGTTCTCTAAATCTATATTTGCACATTCAAAATCATTTTTACAGTGCAGAAAGTCTTCAATTTGATCGTCATTACCAAACACCTACCAATACCTGATATTGTCTGGAACGGTTGGTCTAAATGTCACCTCGACAGTATATGAACGAGTCGGGCGGAAAGGAATCTTACAGGTGGCTGCTGAGGTGGCCAATCCATCTGCCAGAATATTTTGTCCCCTCGGCATTACCTACAAGTCAACTTCAGTAAAACACTTCAAGGCATAAAGAACAACATTCCTATAAGCTCTAATACGTGAGTGTTTCGCAGCATACTCACCTTTAATTTTCTTGATTATCAACTCAGAATCACCTCTTACCATAATCTGTTTAGCACCAACCTTTTTCAAAATCTTCAGACCGAGCATCAAGGCTTCATACTCGGCAATATTGTTAGTGCAATGGAAATTTAATTTGTAAGAATGATTTTCTGAGTACCTGTTTTTGTGATTGTGCAACCAGACTCCTTCTCCAACTCTTTGTTTTCTCACGTCTCTGTCGAAATCCATACTCCAGAAATCAGTAGGTAACTCTTTCGTTATTATGTTCTTCATATTTTCTACCTCAATGTTTTATTGGCTTTCATATTGACTAGATGTGTCTTCCACCAGCTGAGTATCTTGCTCTCCCATGTCACCATCATTGTACAAGATAAACGAATCTAAATCGGAATGCGTAGAGTAAAGGGGATAATTGTGCAGTTTCTCTTGGCTACTGACCATGTATTTCATCAATGTTTCTCTGTACAGCCTCCTCTATTGCCCAAACACTGGGATAGTGGCATAAGACATATCCANGGTTCCTTTCAACTTCGCCCCCTAAGACCGAGATAGAAACATTCCATACTTCGGCGGGATGTCTGGAACCACCACATCCATTACCATGCTTTTCGCAGGAATCCGAACCAAGGTGATCCATAGGTCCTTGATCAAGCCAATACACTTAACTTTATTGGAGTCGAATGAGTGTAAATCCTTGTATGGTTTGGTGACCTCCAGTCCTAGTTTTTCCATTACTTCTTTAGGCATCAGATTGTGGGATGCACCTGAATCCAGCATAGCGTTATGCAAGATCAAGTCATGTATGTTTAGACTGATGTAAAAAGGAGCGACCTCACCAGTATCGTCTCGACCATCTACTTCAGGTCTGAAAAGAAGCTCGGGTCTATCATCAGTAAGGTTCATAGTGTCTGAATGACTTGTTGATCCAATGGTTAAGGCCTATGTGCCTATGTCAGATTCAATGGCCAGTGATTTAATCACTCGTGAATGATAACCGCCTCTGTTCATCAACTTTGTAAGTGGGATGGGAATTTTATTTTGGCCAATTCCCCTTCTAGGCTAAAAGGTGTAGGGGTTCTACCTTGGCTCATCATTTCTGGTTTGTCCACCATATTCTTCTGCTCAGAAGTACTTGGTGGATTAATAGGTGAAACCTCGGGCTGTGATGGCCTTTTCAGAATGGTGAGGTTTTTCTTCATGGGAGCGTCGACATTACTCTTCTCAGGAGTATTCTCAGCAGTAGTCTCAGGGTTCTTCTTGGTCTCGACTACCTTCTGTGTTTTAGTCATATTTTTTGGGGAATTCCCTTCAGTCTTCTTACTCTGCAGATTGTACTGACGGTGTACCTCCAAAATAGCATTTTCAAAGGCATGTTGTTCTGTATCTTAAGCTTCTTCACTTACTTTTGTTTGATTGAGAAGAAAGAGTTCCTGCTCTTCTTGGATAAGGAAGATAGCTTCGTTGTCGTGAATTCCCATGAGGTTGATATAAGTGTCCTCCAACTCCTCAATCACTTCCCCCCCTTCATCAGCATAGTTTTCTTGTAGAGGAGGTCTAATCTACTGATCCGGACCCCTCTGCTCTCTCTGATCTCTAGGGTCTCTCTGTCTGATCTGAGGAGGGTTTCTCCTAAAGTTAGGGTTCCGAACCTGGGGAGCTAGTGGGTTTTCTCTTGGAGGATTTTTGTCTGACACAGTAAATCTTTCCATCATTATTTCCACTGCTCTGGTCAAAGAATCCAGTTTGGAATCTGTGGTCGACGTGGAAGGTTCTTCTTTAATTGTGACTCTCCTTTCTAACCTTTGACGTGCCCTTTTTTCCAATAGATTGGCCTCCACACTTATAGAACTTCTCTGCATGTCAGCCAAGGTGGTGGAATTTCTTTCTCTTAATTGGTATGACATATCGGCATCAAAACCATCAGGGAATTTTATCAATGCCAGGCCCTGTGGAGGTTTGATTTAAACTGGAATTGCATTGTACAAGTTATTAAAATGGGTGCAGTAATCTTGTATCGTCTCACCTTGATTTCCTCTTATATTCTCGTATTCTGACAATATCTGGAGAGGGTTTTTCTTTACCTCCCATCTGTCAAGAAAACTCCTTTGAAAAGCGACAAGGTCAGGGATTGAGGTGGAAGGTAAAGATTTGTACCATTTCTTAACGTCACCTATCAAACTTTGGGTAAATAATCGCATTTGAACGTCAGCCTCATCAACTTCTTGCAGGTCAAAATAGTCATTCATTTTGTCAACATGTTGGTGGGCATTTAAAGGTCTTGTTGCATCAAACTGTGGAAGCCTAGTTTGATAGTCTTGGGGCATGGCATGCAGTGGCGCAGCCAACACCAAGGGAGCATATCGAGCTACCATGATGGGTGGAGGAGGTGGGACGACAACCTAGATGGTCGGCGAGGTAGCGGCTGAAGATGCGGACGAAGAGGGACTGGATAGTACTGAGAGAGTGATCTGTGGTTTAGTCGTGGGAGACAGAACTTCGGGGGTTCGGGGTTGCAGAACAGTTGGGTCAAAGATGATTTCAGTCATGAATTTTATTCGACTGTGTTCTAACCAGACTTCGCTGTGAAAAGGTATCAAGGTCAAGGTTTTGAGAGGCAGTTGGCTTCTCTGAAAAGGAAGGAGACTTATGAAGGGTAATATGACTCACTGAACCGGGAGCTAAGGTCTTTCACCTGAGCAACTATTCAGGGTTATCTACCACTAATGCGGGTTCTGGGTTTGTATGGGATCGAGTATGAACTTTCTTGGAAGCCAAAACTCTTTTTGGTTTTTTATATATATACTTTTTTTTTAGTTTTGTGAGTCTGAAAATAATATGTACAAAGTTAGATCAACCTCTAAACATTACTTTCTTCTCAAATTCGAACTTTATTTTTAGGTGAAAGAAAACATGAGATTATCAATTTTTAGTTCTTCCCCAGTGGAGTCGCCATTATGTTAGCACTTGGTAAATTTCCTAGAGGTTGAAACAGAAGAAATCTACAAAGGTAACTTTATCCAACCGCTTTTAAAGTTGGGATATAGCCCTTCCAGCTTCAGAGAGGGATCTCTCTATATGATTTAACTATGTTTTCAGTTTAGATATTAGGCTAGGTAAAGGAATATGTAGGTTTTGTTGTCAAAGTGTTTTTTAATTGGTTGAGACAGTCTACACCTCCATTAGGCTATGGGGTCTGTATTTAATTAAATATGAAATATAACCAGAAACGAGAAAGGAAGACTTTCATAGGGCGAGATAATATACTCACTGGATCTTTTAGTAGCTTAAATGATGGACAAAAGAAAAGATGAGAAAGATAAATTCAACCAAGAAGCAGTTAAGAATTTCTTAGTCTAAAACATCAGAAGATAAACATTAAAATCTTTTAGAGTCGGAAACAGGGTATCCAAGATAAATACTGCAACATACGTTACTCATAAAGATTATTTTCAGAAAACAATATGATCACAAAGCAAGAAAAACATTCAACTTAGAGAATAAACATCACCAGTGAATACACGCAAGAATCCTGTAAAAGTGCCTCCTTTTTATTAATGGCAGATCTCATAAAAAATGGTACAGTCTGATAGCGTCAGGGTGTGAAGATAAACAATCCTCAATACTTCCAAAGGTGAATTATTTATAACTCAAATTACAAATGTTCTTATCATAACTGATCAAGACGTGTTAATTCTATTTTTAGCCTAACTAATTTAACTAATCAAACTGCTTGATGACTTGGTGCAATTACATGTGGAATTTCTGGGTAGACCATTTATGAATCTTTGCACGACCTCATCTGACTAGACAGGTGACTGGACTTGGACATCTCATCTGCTAATCGAGCATATCGCAGAGTTCCTCCCATCTGAGATGACTAGGCACAGTGACTTTGAGCAGTCTCCGATACACTTCGTCTATTTCCGTATACTTGGCGAATGTGGGCTTAGAGAGGAATATGTATCGAATCTCATGTTGGATACTGATGTCCAACTGAAGAGCGTCCAGGAATTATTTTCCGGTGATGCTCCCTTGTATGCCAACAAACTTTGAACTATCCTTAGAAACTTTAGACAGTCTCTTTTTGTAATCTAGGAGTGTCATCAGTTTATCATTAATGACCTTCAGGCCGGGGAGACCTTTCTTCTGGAGAGCCTCGATCTTGCTGAAGAACCTTTGTACCCCCTAGTCCATGATCTGAGCCTTTTCTTCCAGTTGAAGCATTAATCCTCTTTTGGTCAAAATTCTTTTGACCTCAAGGATAGTCTCTGTTCTATCTTCTATTTTCAGCTCTTCTAGTTCTTCTATGGTCTTAGAATTTAGGAATTTGATGATATCATTTACCTGAGTTGGTCTATCTCCCAATTCTACTCTGATTTTATCAATGGCCTATTTTCTCCTTTGGACCAAATCATTCTGCTCAAACATAATTTGGATCATGGGCCATATCTCATTTATGGACTTTGTGATGTCTGTCCATACATTCTCTTTGACCTCAGCCAAAGTCTTCCCTGCCATTGTTTTCTTTTGGAGCTGTTGTATCTCCTTCCTGAGCTACTCAGTTACATGCTTTTCCTTGGAGAGACTGGTCTGGAAATAATCTTTGAGTTCCTGTAGGTTCTCAACTTCCTTCTTAAGCCTGCTGATTTCTGTCTCTTGCAGGTTCATCTTTTCCATGGATTTGGCGAGGTCAGTTGTCCCTTCTTGTGATGTCACTGGAGTTGCAGATGGGATTGTTGTCACTGCTGCTATGCTTGCTCCTGAAATTGGGATGGAACTCAATGGAATGAATTCCATTGGCTTCATCTGCTCCTTCTCTTTTAATAATCTTTCCATCTCAGCTTCCATTTATTTGAGTTGTGCGTTCTGCTCCATGAGCAGCTTAAGCATTTCATCCTTCTCGCCTTCTTTCTCTGCTATCTCCTTCACCTGTGAGTCTTCTGTGGGTGGGAGTTTCATTTGTTTCCTTAAAGAAACGATGTCTGCATTCTTATTCTTTATCATCTCCTCTACAGCTTTGACATTGGAGGGGTCATAGACGATCTTGAGGACCAGCTCCTCCAAAGTTTTGATTATGTTGTCTTTTGCGAAGGATGATATCTTCTCTAGCTTGAGTTGTGTCTGAGCATTGTTCAATGATACCTGTAATTTTGTTGCAGAAGCTGAAGCATGTACCAACGTATGGAACACCATCTCCCCTATCTGTTTGTGTAGATCCATATGATCTGTCGGGTGCATGTCCTTCGTCTGGAATTCAAAGGTGGCCCTCCTGTAGTCTATGATTACCTTGGGGTCTGGTACTTGCGCCTAGAGGAAGGCCATGTGCATCCTGCCCTTTTCTGTGTCAAACAAAGATAGTAGCCTATGCTGCGCAATCGACGTCTTTTTTCGAAATTGAGCGTAAGTACTGGTGGTAAGGGTTTGATTCTTTTTCTTAATCAGCTCGTACTTCTCGAAAATGCTCAATTTGGGCCCAATCTTGCCTGGCTGAGTGTCCAGCAGGGAGGCTGTGGATTTCTTTCGTACTACTGGGGTGATTTCCTTATGAAGGATCGACCCAAAGGGTGTAATGATAGATTTGACCACTGTGGTAGGTGGGGCCTCTTTCGCCCCCGTAGGACCGGGAACTGTGGTCGTCTTGGGCCTCTTAGTGTGCAACTAGAAACTCTTCAGACGACACCTCCGTGACAAGTGGAGATGATTCTTGTCGAGGCCTTTTTTCCTTAGGGACCTATGGCGTGGTTCTTGGTGGCACAGTGGTCAGGGGAACCTGCTGTTCCATTTTGATCAAGGTGTCAGGAACCCACACTGTCTAATTGGCGAATTTTTCAATCTCGAGCTTGGACTCATGAACATACGGGATGTTTTTATTCCTCACCCACATTTTTGAAATGATCCCGCATGGATCATAGTGCCATGGGAAACTTAAGAAAAACTTCATTTCTCTCAGCATCTGGTCCGATTCTTCTCCGGCGCCATGACTGTTGTAGATGAAGGAGCCAATTTTCCCATTGATTCGAAGCTGTTTTTTTTTCTTCAAAGACACGAAATGAATATCATTTGAATTCATGATCTGCCTTATGTATTCTAAAGCAAAGATTATTACCGGCACATATTTGGGCAGATTGTAGGGCGCCAATTCGCACCCAAATACTCTGATCTCAGTGTAGTTTTGATACAAATACCAATCTCCAGTCTTAGTGTTGTCCGAGAGATGCAGGATTCTCTAGACTTCGTCGTTTATTCGAGGCTCGGGCCTGCCGCTCAACATGCTTACCACAGGGTGGTAGAATAGATCGATGAATGATTTGAAGCTGTATTATGTGGAGTTATGCTTCAACAAAGAGGTCCATGCTGTGACTGGCTGAGGCCTTCCATATACGTCCATTTTCTGCATGGAAAAACTAAACTTATCTGCTTGATAGAAAACAAACATGTAGGCCAGTATAGATGAATATCTGAACATGCCTTCTGTGCCAAAATTCACGAACTGTTCGTGAATATTGTCGGCCAAGAAGGTGCTGAAATCAAACTGTGTGGTGGGTTTTTCATCAGTGGAGAAAATAGATAGAAAACCCAAAATGGGCTCATCTACCCACTGGTCGGAATAGTACCCTAACAGAGCACAAAGGGAGGAAATGACCTGGTTTCCCTTGGTGGAGAACATGGACGACGGGTAAGGGGGATTTGTGGAAGGGAAATGAGTGGAGGTGGGAAGGAACAACTCGAATATTTGAGCTCTCTAGGGAAAAGTCATCTTCTAATACAACTCTGTAAGGATTTCTAGGTTGAAAGGAGAAGCATAATCAGCACGGGGAATTTGCATCATTTGGTCTATGTCTTCGGGCGTGATGAAGAACAAGGTGTCTCCGGATGAGGAGATGACAACCCTCTGTTCGGGAATATAAGGAGCTTTGCATTTGAGGGCGAATTCGGGAAAGTGGTGGATCTGGGGAAAAAGGTAAAGGGGTAAATTGGACTCCCAGAGTCCAATTTCATCGCTCTGGTCCAGGAAAACCTCCCTGAGCCATGACTGGAGGTCTGAGAAATCGAAATCGCATTGGGTATCTACGATCAATATGTCTTTGTCAACCAATGGGATCTTGTCCAGGTCGACAGGAGGCAGGAGAAAAGGATTCTCCTCTCCTTCTGCTTGTCTTGGATTTAGCGCCATCTCTGCAACAGTACCTGCAATAAACACGAAGTTAGTGGGGTTGGAAGACTGTGGATGAAGGCGATGGAAGAGAAATGGAGGCGTAAGAGGTAAATTTTTCTGGCGCGATGGATGAATAGGGATTCAAGGGGGAATAACGGTAGTTTCATTTAAAACTGGGGTCGGTTGGGCGCGGGAGACAGGTCAGCAGGATAACGGGTTGTTATCCAGTAATAAATGGACAACGAGCCACTTGGGGGTGAGATGGCAGATGATGGTGGCCACAGCATATGGACGGGTGACGTGGCTTCCAGGGATTGGAGGTGAAAGTCACAATAAGGGGTTGATCATGAGTGAAAAGTGGTAGGGGTCTGACAGAAGTTATAGGATGTGACATAACTCAGGAGCAAGTGGAACAAGTGGAAGATGACGTCCATGAGTGACAGAGGCTGTCAGATAGCAGATGGGGGATGGGACTTCGGGACCAATGGGATGATGCCATGGATGACAAGGGGCCTGCCAGAGGGAGATAACCATTCCAGACCCCCCCCCCCCTTGGTTAAAAACAGAACATCAAGGGGGGTCTGAAATCCATTGTGGGCCATTGATCTGCGCGCCTATTTCTGGGTCGTAGATCCAAGCACGCTCTTTAACACTCATTCCGGACCCCCCCTCCATTAAAGGCAGAATGGACAGGGGGGTCCGTAATCCAATATGGACCGTTTCTTTACATGCTCGTTCCTGGACCGTCCAGATGTGTGCAAGTCTTATCACCGATTCCGGACCGCCCCGATTAAAAGCAGAACGGTCGGGGGGGTCCGGAATTCTCTGTGCACCGTAGATCTGGGCACCGCAATCTGGACCATCGAAAAGTGCATGGAGCATAAATCAGGAGTAGAGAAACATGTGTTGGGAAAACTTAGGATAGGTGCATCTTATGGGTTTTTTCCCAAAATTTTCACATAGACACCACCAAGGGGCTTCGACCAAACTATCTTTTAGGCTTTTGAGACATGGTGCAATCTTGACCTCAAGCTGGTTTTATTGGAGTGAAACAATGAAGCAACTAACCTACATGCTAACCTATCTTCCTATGACAGTTAACCCAGATTAAACTGTTGGGTTAAGAAATTACTCTACCCTAGGGCTATTTGACTAGGATTAGACAGTCTAGTCAGATTTATTCACTAATATAACCTAGACACTTTGGATAAGATTAAACTGTTTAGCCAAATCATTCACTACCCTATCAACATTAAATTTAAAAAGAACTTGGTCATGCTTGAAAGGTATGGCCAAGTTACTATTATTGCATGGGGCTTTTATTTCAATTCTTTTATGCCCTCTTGTCTTTTCTTTTTCTTTTCTTTTNATTTTTTTTTTTTTTTTTTTTCCAAATTATTTACAGAATGAAAAATCATTTGTCAACAAAAATACTAGAGACAGATAATATATTAGTGACCAATTGATTCCCATAACTTATGGGGTGATAACAAAAATATATCTGTGACTAGTTGATTCCCATAACTTATGGGGTGATAACATATATTACCCAACTATATCCTGCCTCTAGTTGGGATGGTAAGTTGTGATAGTGTGCCAAGAGAATTCAAGTACACCATCATTACTGTGTACCTCCCGAAGGGGATATGCATAGCAAGAGTACAATAGGACAAGATCACAGTGTTGAAGTTCAGTGACTTCAACCTTGGAGATCGCAAGAATCAAATCATGCTCACCCCATACAAATACCTGACCAGGATGAAGGGAAAGAACTCAAATATAGTCCCCCAGCCATGGATGATGAACCTTGTGCAGTCCACCTTGTTAAATGTCATGAAAATCCCCCACTTTGGAAGGCATCAAGAAGTCAATGCCTGTGTCAAGCTACTACTTTCGTGTTACCATGGCAATTATTTATGGCTAGACCACCATATTACAGTCGATCCAACGCTAATCCATAGTATCAAAGGGTTGAGTATGCAAGGACCTGACCTGCAGGAGTTCTACCCAGGAAAATCCTTGGATCACATGCTAGAACAGAAGATTAAGGACACATACGACGATGTCGAGAAGGGGACGCGGGGCTACAAGGTAGCCTCCATCTAGAATGGTGCAGTGTGACTATCATGTCAGTTGATAGCTGGAAAGATGGTACGCAAGAACTGACCCACACAGGCTACGAGCTTTATCATCAACCTCACGGGGAAGTATGTAGAAGGCTTATAGATGAACTGGGAAAAGTACCTAGTCAACCGGCTTGAACTAGACTTTCGTGAAGCACAGGATCAGGGCTACGAGCTTCACTTTAGCTGGCTCCTAATCCTCATCGCCTTTGTTGCATGGGAGATTCCATAAGGTGCAACCTTCCTAGACATTGAACCATTTGAGATGATTGTCACAAAGTTCGCCACACTTTGGTATTCGAGTGGTATGAATAAACAGTGGTAGTCGAATGTTGTTTTTCATACATACAACCTTCAACTGAAGATATCCATAGAAGCAGATCCTCGCATGAATCCGAACACCTTATAGACATTCTGACCCCTGACGAAGTTCATTGTAGATCGACATTTCATTTACATAACATCGTGAGCCGATGAACATAAGGAACAACTACAGTCATACTACAAACTTATGGAAGAGGACCTGGAGGAGATCACTAAGGATTGGTTTGTAGATATCCTTATCCCTAGTGACCCTACAGAGATGTCTGATCCTGAACTGGACAGCCTAGAGACCACTCACAAAGAACAAGACACACCTAGAACTAGAAAAAGAAAGAAGACTGACGAGTTCCAAGATTTAAGCAACACCTCAGGGAATATTGCTTCCATATCACCTGAGTGAGGAGGTGATGATGATGTAGAATATATGAAGGAAAGAGAAGATGAACAAAAGAAAGGCAAAGTAAAACCGCCCAGAGATGAGGCTGACCCTTTGAAGAAGAGGAAGGTTTCTCCCCTAAAACCTTCTTCCCAGAAGAAATCAAGAGCCACTGTGACCAAGATGTAGAATAGACTTACTCCTAATGACTTTGAATTCATCATAGCAGCTCTAAATGACACTTCACTGGAAGTCATGGAGAAACAAGAAGATAAGAAGGAGGAAATGTACGATAGAATTGAGGTCAAACTCCGAGGGGTACAACAGGCTCTTCAGTCCAATCGTGCAGTCTCCACTGCACCCCTACCATGGGGAGAATAAGAGTTGGGAGATGAGCCAACCCAACTCCGCCGACTAACAGATGCAACTGAAGCTCTTCTTCGATGAGAACAAGAAGAAATAGAACAAGCCACCCTGTCATTGAAGCAAGTACAAGGAGTACTTGTAGAACAACGTCGAGTTACAGAGAAGGAGAGGATTTCTCTCCAGACAAATTTTGGAGAGGAGAAAGCACAAATGCAGCAAGAAAAGGAATAGTTTCTCATAGGGAAAATTGAGGTAAAAGAATTAGTCAATAGAGCACTTCTCTCTGTGACAATCTTAGAGCCATAGGTAGAAGACCGGGTTGAGAATCAAGTAGAGAAGATCATGGAAGCCATCCAACAACTACAACAAAGAATAATAGATTTAGAGCTCCGCACAGTGCCCATCACTCCATAGGATGTCAAAGATCAAAGAGAAGCGAATTCTCGAAGTGTAGTCGAGAGAATAAAGACTCTTTCCATGGAATGAAAGAAACTCAGTGATCACAATGCCTAGACTTATGAGCAACTCACTGAGAATCCAGAATTGAAGGCACTAGAGTCACAAATCTAGGAAGCGAAGTATCAAGCAGTGACAATACATGCATAGTTGAAGCCCCTGTCAGCTATAGAAAGAATGAAGCGATCCCAGGATCAGTGCACTGCCCAGTAGCAGGTCCATACTAGTCAGAGCATAGTTATGGAAGTAACTCAGAGGCTCCAACCTATACAGGACGAGGCTTACCAAATGCTCACAGAAATCAAAGGTCGAGGAGCAAAACTAGAGCAAGTTGTCACTGCAACTGAACAACACCTTGAAGGACCTATCAACGAAGTAGTCATACAAGAGTTCATTGGATAGGAGTTCGTAGCACAACACCATTTCGAAGAAAATCGAGCCAAGATAAAGACTTTTGAAGCATAACTAGTCAGATCAGAGTGACTCGGGACGAGTCATAGGTGAGTGTTGGGGGCCTGTTGTCCCTTGACCAAGTTTTGAGGATCCTTAGTCATTTTTTACCATTTTGGGACTTCAACAGGCTGTCGAAGGTGGAGCACAATATGAAGTAGATATCGTGTAATCTCCGACACTTTTAAGTCCTTTTTGGGATTTGGGATTATGTAATGGGTATGGGAGGGTCGACCCATGGGTTTACCCATGCCTAGGCCCACTTTTGTAATATATATATAGAAGCTAGGTGATGTAGAATATAGTATTTATCGATGTATGTGGTCAAAGGATGGTAAATTATCTTTGCATACTATGTAAGACTAGTAAATCTAAGTGCAAGGGATTGTAAGCGATCGAGAGAAGGCTTTGTGCTAAACCTAACTCGGGGAAGGAGGATATAACAAAGTGCGTAGATCTCCTGTTGTATGCGGAGTAGGGTTTTTGAGGCTTTGTGCATGTAATTTATTAGCATAAGATAATAGAAGAGAAGAATATTTGGTGTACATAGCCCGAGGGGGGGTGAACCACGTATATGTTTTGTTTCTCTGCTTTGTGCAATGTGTTGATGTGTTTATGTGTGACTTTCTATGATATAGATGAATGTTAGATAGAATTATGTTGCTTTGTTCTTAATAAGGAGAATGAATGTTAGATCTGACCTATGTGAGTATGCTTAGTGCTTGAAGTTGTTAGATTCAATGTGTTCCTTTTATGTTAAGTGTTATTATATGTGGATCTGGTTGAATAATGTGATGCTCTGTAATTAGGGTTTGTTTGCATTGTTACTAAGAAATGAATATTGATGAATGTTTTCTACTAAGTTCTTTGTTAAATGTTAGAATCATAGATCTATGTCCCAGCTAAGTTTGAATACATCTGAGTCCTGCAACCACCCCTACCTCTACCACAGGTGAGACTTCATCTGCTTTGCAGGTGATGCCAAAAGGGTTGGTAGTTAGGGTTTTTTTGGTGTGTTTTTGTAGCATTGAACCTTGGGTCTGCTCCTGTGCCAACATAGCCTTTCAATACCTTCAATCTACGATGAGCCATCTGGATCTATTTCCTATATTTCTAACGGTTGGTGATTGCAAACAACTATCCAATGGTATGGACCAAACAAGTCCCACCCTCGACCTTACGATGAACTAGGTGATGACACATGTTGTCCACCAGATGCATTGTCGTTCCATGTCACTCGTGACATCGTCGTCCATTCTATAAACTATAAAGGGTTCTTCAAAAATATACGGTTGAGGTTAAATCTCACCCACCATTTATCAAAGGCTCTCATTACATCATCAATGCCTTCATCATCGGTGGCGTTCTTGACCACCACATATCCTTTTCGAGCTTTCAAACTTCGATGAATGACCCAAATTTCTTGGATTTTCACCTACATGTGCCAAATCCTCTTGACACTTGGTGTCATATATACATGACACATGCCACCATCACCACCTTACATGTGATATCCATATTTCCCATAGAATATCAACTACAGGTGCCAAATCACTATGCCACATGGCAACTTCTATGGTCAACACGTAGCACTATCCACGTAATCCTCTTGATCCCTTAATTAAAGCAAATTTTAAAGGTCATTCTCACCCAACAGGTCCATGCTCGGTCCATTGGACAATCAACTATCACCATGCATCATATTAAGGGACATGTAAGTCCCCAAATTGGTATTACCTACCATCATGACGCCATCGTACCCCTTTATTTCCCTTCGGGAAGGATCATAGATCCAAAAACTGAGGTATCTTCTCAGACTCTACCTAATCTATGGTCAAAATCTCCCCTCATAACCTTACCACTGGAGTTCCTACACCTCAACATCCTAGGTTACTCTGAGTAACAAACTCCGATGAAAACCACTACTCTACATCTTATGGTTCAGATCCTTTTCTATAAACACTTTGATAGATCTAATAACTTGGGTTCAGTCTAGGATCTCTACCGTCGAAGTCCCTCATCAATCCCACACACAAGCATTCCGACAACCTAATCTCCAATCAAGGGTGGAGTTCTCTCCACCCATAGATCCTATGATTGATAATTAAAGCACCCATTCAAAGGTCTGAGCTCGATAGGGACCCACTCCCAATTCCTTTGACCAAATATGGGTTTCCACGTATTACCCTCGGGTATGTAGACATTCCCCATAACATTTATGTCAATAAGACGTTGCCTTCCCTCTTAAAATCACTTATAAGAGACCCTACAAATATCTATAGATGAGAACTGATCTCACCTTATTTTGATTAATGGTCCAGATTGTCCCTGAGACCTTTGTCACTAGGGTTCCTTAACAGAGGAGACTTCGACCACTAAACCTGATGGTTCCTCCATTATCAACGATCAATATATAACGTCTTCAGATTTGATTGTATAGATCACCACAAACACCATAAGGATTCCATAGCCTTCCGTAAGCACTCTTGCTTCATCAACCATCCAAATAGTGACACTTGTCACTCCTAAGGACATGTAGGTTTCCCTGTTGGCATGCCACATCGTCAGAGTGTCATCTTCTCTCTCTTCGTACTTATATGTTAAGGCATGGATCAGGGGGATAGAACCATGTTCCTCGCACACAACATCAACAATCAAAATTATTTATGGTATAGACTCCAAGAGATCAATGACTCACTTTGACTCAGATCCACCCCCATTGGAGTCCCTTACGACCTCACACTTTGTTATACTCTTGCTTCTCATTTTTGTTCTAGGATTTTCTTGGACATCTCACCGAAGGATCTACTGCTCCTATTGACTCTGGGTACATACTCTCCAAGAATCATATCCTTCTCTGACGAAGGGCCATGATCTATCTCCTAATCCAAATCAACAGTTGCATTGTATCTTGAGTCACACATAGGATTTCTTCAAGTTTACATCTTGAAAATTGGACTTATCCATTCATGGGAAACTTTTGAATATTTTTCAAGGTTTTTATCGTGCCTTTTTGGCCTTCACCTTACTCAAGCAACTACTATGGTTTTCTTCTCCTTCCCTAGATGAATATTTACATCCCACAACCCTTCAACTTCCACACAAGAGGACTATGTAGGGCTTAAGGTTCATATTCCATTTACAACAAGAACGAAGCCTATTTCTTTGCACTCATCTGAATATTTTATTCCTTATAACTGTTGTAGGAAAATCTCCCTACGGACATGTAGATTGCCTCAAAGAGATAGACCCTAACTCTAAGACAGAAAGGGCTTAACATGGACACTGACTTCTTTTCAAATCTATACAAACTAATACATGAGAAGGAAGGAGAATAGTAGTACCTCTTTATCGACGCTTGTCCCTGCACGCTCCAAATCGAGCTCCAAACTCTCGCTCCTCGCTAAGTCCTGTAGACAAAAAAAGTACGACCACTTCCTACTCTATTGATATTAGCTTGAAAATAGATCTATCTATCAATGATAAGTTCATGTAAGATCAGACACAAACTAGAAAGAAACAGGCCAAGCGTGTCATATTAATGAGAATAATGACAACAGTACTTACAATCGTAGATGCGAATGCGACAGCTTAGTCAAGTCCCCTTCGTCTAACCCTTGCTCGAAAGATCCACAACCTAGATGATGGCAGCTTCACTGATCATGTTCCTTTGAATGACTGTGTGTTTCCTATGATATCATAGGTTTCATGCTATCAATTCTTCCCCCTTTTCACCATCATAGAGCCTGTTTATATAGGTTAAGAGGAGCTTAACCTCTTGAGTTATCTTTAGACAAGTTGAGGAATTCCCTCCTTGGATCAGGGATCTCCTGATGGAACCGAGAATTTGAATACAATTGCCTTCAAAACTTGAAATATCCTCCCCTTATTCTCCTCAACGGGCCAACTACTGCCTCATATTAGACAACGCTCCCTCAAAAGGGGCATCAGGGTGCTATAACTTTCCCTAAGAAGCTTGAGGGGGGTGCTAGCGCTCCAAGGATGGATAACGCTCCTTCTGAGGGGTAGTAGTGTGTTATAATGCTCCCTAATACTTATAGGGGAGCACCATCACTCCTAAGGCTAATGTAGGGGAGCGCTCACCTTCAAAACCTGTGTTTTAGATCTCTTCTCAGGTGATAAAAGTTCCTTGTCTTCAGTTAACCATTTTCCTTCCTCCAAATAAAGTGTATGAGATGTCTTAAGTTCCTCCTTTGTGTCGTTACTATGGAAGTATGCTTGAACAACATTTGCGACACTTGTGAACAACTTGTGACACTTGCAAAAGTTGTAAGGAACATGCGACACTTACGACAGTTGGGAGGAACATGCGACACTTACCCAGTTGAGTAATTTTGATGTGTAACAGAATGCCCCCCAAAGCATGAAGTTAGAAGATGAGAACTGATAACTGAAATGATTTGTATACTTTCAAGCAAGGGTATAGACTCAGAGAACCTGACGAAATCTGCACACAAACATCCAACAAATATCATGACATATTTCAAAACCCAAGGCAGGCATACCTATGCTTGGGTGATCAAGACTTGCAAGATATGGCCGCCATAAAAATACACTGCGGATCCATAATTGTATTGATAAGAAGGTATAGCCACCAAATATACAATGTGGATCTATACTCTGATGACTCGGACCGATTGTAGCCACGAAGAATACACAGTGGATCTACGAGATGACAAGAAATAGCCATGACCAATACAAAGTGGATCTATGTAATAGCGTATGTGTTATTTGTCCAATAGAAACTCCTTCGCAACCTGGGCAAAGCATATGGTCACTCAACCCAGGGTCTTCTTACCAATCCCAATATGGTACGAATCTAACCATGTGAATAAATGTCCTGATGTTGAACATGGCAGAAACCACTTGATTACCAGTCAATGATGTAAACCGTTAACAAGCGCGAGGGAGATCACCATTAATGTTAATGATTCCCAAGGTACCTTAGTACATTCCAACGAATGTGAATATATGAGCTGAGGTCGAACACCCATGGAATCATATAATCAGAGGTCAATGATGTAAACCTACTGTCGAATGTGAGGAGGCCTGCCATTGAGGCATGCAGGTCCCAAAGTACTAACTGGTTTCTAAGTTTGATTCCCGGATAATGTGTTGAAGTCGATAGGAATAGAATCGTCGAGGGAGGGCCTTTATGTATCCCCCATCAACGACGCGAAACAGACATGGAGATGTAATTGGCAGATCAAATGGACATGGACTGACACAGGTTTTGAGGCAAGATATTTGGGATGGCTGACTCTAGAGGCGGACACTTCCCTTGAACACTGAGGCACAACAACAAAACATGACATGGACCAAAACTATGCAGTGGACACTGTGACTTACGTCGGGTGACCCAAATGAGTGAAAGGAACTCAAAGGATTGGCTCAGTGCAGAGGTTCAACGGATTATGATGCGTGCAAATGACAAAGTGTCGTGTTCAAGGGAGACTCTAAGAATTGTTGGAGAATGTTCTCAAGAGACTGCTTGGCTTGCTCCTTTCATTTTTTCCCCCATCCAGATAGACGAGTACCTCTTTTTGATTTAATGAGCTCGAGGAGGATAACACATGATTGATATAACTCACCTTTGGTAAGTTCCTCTTCCTTTGTTTAACGAACTGGAAGAAGTAAGGGATCGGTCCCATATGGGCCTGTCGATGTGTGTTTTAATGAGTCCAAAGACAGAAAACTCGAAGGTTTTTCAGGATTATAGAGTTTGGAAAAACACTTAAAAGAGAACTCTCTCAGTTAATTTTTCGTACAGTAGTCTAACGAGACCAAAAAAGAGATAAACTATCGCTCGAAAGACACCCTTTCCAACCTTTTAACGAGCGTGAAAGGAAGCAAGATCACTCAACAATCTTTTCATATTTAGAGAGAATGAAAAGGGTTTAAAGACGACTCCAGGGGGGTTCCTTTTTCGTGTGTTCATGTATCTGTATGGGTCCGAAAAAGAGATAAAAGTTTACCCAGTTGCGTTCTCATATTTTCGAGCTCGAGAATGAACTAAGACTATGCTCATAAGCACGACAAGGTAAATAATCCATCAGAATTGCCAGGAAACCTGTGATGCCAAAACTACAAACCAGGGGTTTAGTGAAGCCATCATATTGTTAGAGAAACCCATAAATGACTATACCTTACAAAAAATGGAAAGTCATAAATAGCAATACAATGAAAATTCCATTTACCATTTCATTTTTCACAAGGATTTTGGAGTTGTGGAGATTCTCATTTTGAAGTGGATCTTGTTTTTCTCGCTGCCGGAGCTACGGTTGATCGTTTCACTTGCTGTTCGGACCAGGTAGATCTTCATCTCTCCTTTCAATTACATGGTTTAATATTCATTTTCATAGCATCATTTAATTTAAAATATGAAGCCCTAAGTTTCCCCCAAAAGACCAAAATCGGCCTCTCTTAAAAATGATGGAAAAAGGGGATTCGTTTTGCAAAACCGTTCTAGAAGGGGATGGCCAAGATGTCAATGCCTCAATAGCTAATTGGATGGGTCACTTTTGGAAAAGAACCCATGAAAAAATCCCCACGTATGCCCATGCAACCATAAAGAAATTGTTTGCATTTAAAAACGTTTCATTGTTGTATGATGGATATTAAATGGCCAAGAGAGGGCATGGTGATTGTAAAAGAGGGTGTGGTCACTTTAAATGACATGGGCATTAGGTTTCATGTTTTTAGATTGCTTTTAGAAATTGCAGAAATGCCAAAACGTTGAAATAATGAATATCTTTATTTGTTTTGTTTTGTAGGTGATTTCAGTGACCATGATCAAGTGGAAAGAACAAGAACATGAGATGGATGACTTAGTTGCCTTGTGGAGTCCTCACACATGGGCCGCATTGCGATCTTGTGGCTTACTCAAATTCTTCAAGTTGCAAAAAATGAAGAAGGAGATTTTGTTGCTTGAGCATATGATCGGCCTATGGGATGTTGTGGAGCAAGGATTCCAGATTGGCACACAACTTCTAACCATTTATTTAGAAGAAATGTATTTCTTGACTGGCCTCTCGAAAAGAGGGGTTCCCATATCTTTTTCCGGGCAAAGGGAACTACCTGAGCAAGTGGACATGTATCTGGCATGTCACTGTGTCCCAGGAGAAATACTGGTAGGGGGTAGAATCCCTATCAAGGATATCCGAGAGCTACACCTCTGGTCCATACTGTTTTCCATCACGAGTGTGACAGGCAATACTAGCGCACATCTAGCATCAAGATCACAGTTGGCTTATGGTGTTCAGTGTTTGGAACCAACACTGTTCAACTGGAGTGCAGGGTTCCTTCGAAATGTGAAGGAACAGGTTTCACAGTGCAGGCTGGGACATAAACAGTTTGGTTATGGCTCTTTTCTGGTCTCATTTTTTCTAGAGCGTGTCCCCTAGATGCAGCCTCAGATAGCACTAGCGGTGCGACTAGTGGATGAACCGAGGATGGAGAGGTGGACTAGTCTGTCTCTGAGGCTAGTAGCGGAGTCATAGTTTCGTTTCACTGGAGATTTCTTTTCTTGGCTGAGATGGAAGTATCTCTAGATAGAGGACTTCCCGTATGCTAAGGTAGATTTCCGCGGGAGCATGGATTTGATTTTACCTGTGGGGGAATAATGGGATGTGTAAGGTAAGAGATTGAGCCATAACTTGTCTAGTTTTTTTTTTTTAAAGTTTTTTGATGTATATATATATTTTTTGGTGTATGTAGAAGAGTTTTTTAACATATGTATTTTTTTCGACATCCAGACAAGGGAGCAGTGCACCCGGCTGATATACCGATACTAAGACATCGCGAGGACATTCCGGTTGCAGCAGATCTGATAGTACTAGTGATAGGTCTTCGGGAGGTTGAAAGAAACCTCCAAGGCCTCACGATGGGAATTCCTCCTCTACGGAGGGGAGAAGTGCCTTTACATCTATAGAGGCACACCGTGGGAGTACCAGAGAATATCAATTATCTACTGAGGCACATAGTGTGTGCGGTGATGTGTTACTCTTAGCACAATGTAGTGCGGGGAGATTAGAGTTTCTCTGGTGATCGTATTTTTGTATGCCTTGTCAGGCGAGGTTGTATGGGTGTAAAGACCCAACATTTTGCTCTTCTACATACTTTTTTGATGTAATCAAAACATTTCAGTCACGCCATATNATATACAGTTTCGAGTCTTTACAGTGCCAATGATTTGTACATGATGATGTCTGTGATGTGTTTTAATTTACATGTGATGTACAATTTTTCTTTCCTTAAATCTTATATGTGGGCGAGATACTGATCCATAATGTAATTAGCTAACGAATATAAAACACTATTAAGTTCTCTTGGAATGTGTCTATATTCAATGTAATCGAACATTCGTTCAAGACGACGAACTTGTAGGTGGAGACGTAGCAGGATAGGACTACAGATAGCGTAGGTACGGTTGAGTTGATAGACCACAAGTTGGGAGTCTAAGTAAACAATGATACAAGAGATACCTAGGGAGGAGGCTTGGGTCAATAGTACGATGACAGTGTGATATTCTGCCATATTGTTGGTTGCTAGTCCTAAGTAGATACCTCCTAAACTCACCACCTCGTCAAATTGGTAAATAAGCCATGTTGCCAAAGCAATGTTCCGGGTATGTCGGCTAGCGCCATCCGCGAACCCGAAAAAGATAGGAAAGGAAGACGTCATCTGCGCATGAAAACACAAGCACAATCATGAGTGGCAATGGTAAAGACTCAAGAACGCGAAAGAAATAGACACACCAAACTAAAATACAATAATGTACAAAGTATAGATGCTAGGTGATCTAGGCATAGTAAGTTTTAAGGTAAAACCTGTTTCGGGGCTCTCCTAGGGAAATTCCTTCATGATCTACTAATTCATAGGTGCCTCTGTGTAGAAGATGCTTCACGGTGTAAGGACCGTGCCACAGAGGTTCTAACTTTCTTGTCCCCAATTTATGATGAGCTTGGTCATAAGCGAGGACTAAGTCTCCTTCCGCAAAATTCCGAGGGTGGACGAATTTTTCATATTGACTCTTAATTCATTTTTGATGTGCCTCATTAACGAGAGCAACATCACGATGTGTTTCATCCAGCTTGGATAGATACAAGAATCGTTATTCTTTAGCAGAAGTATGGGGCAGGAGTTCTACTTTAAGTTTGAGTGATGCAATCTCACACTCGATTGGTAGAATGGCTTCAATGCCATACACCAACTGGAAAGGAGTAAATCCAGTTGAGGTTTTCATAGAAGTGCGATAAGCCCAGAGAGCAGAGAAAAGTTGTAANACGATGTCTTGTTTTCCCCTACCATATGTTGGATCATGGTTTTTAGGACTTTGTTGATGGCCTCAACTTGTTCGTTGGCCTGAGGGTAGCAAGGGGATGAGTTTTCATGGAAAAAACCCAATTTGACATGTAATTCGCTCATCATCTGGTTCTTGAAGTGTGCACCGTGATCAGTGACAATGGCACGTGGTACACCAAAACAAGTTATGATATGGTTGAAAAGAAACAGAGCTACAATACGACCATCGTTCAGGAAGGTAGGCATAGCCTCAACCCATTTGGTGAAGTAGTCGACGGCGACGATGATGTAACCGTGCCCCCCGGCTGAGGTAGGCTTACACTACATGAAATCGATACCCCACTTGGAAAAGGGGTCGAGGGCGATAACGGGGTGCAGCACAGTAGGGTGGGTGTGTGCCTTATTGTTAAAGACTTGTCAGGGTGGGAATTTTTTGACAGCCTCGATGCAATCTTTGAAAATCGAGGGCCAAAAGTAGCCGACACGTAGGATTTTTTGGGCTGTGGCCATCCCAGAAAGGTGACCGCCACAGGCGCCAAGGTGACAATCATTCAAAATGTGTTCATCTTCTTCATGAATCAGACATCGTCGAAGGATGGTGTCAATACCACGGTGATACAAGGTGTCGCCGATGATGAGATAATGACCAGAGTGGTGATGAATGCGTCGACGCTCTTCGCGAGAAATGTTGGGCTGAAAACGTTGGGTTTGAAGGTAGAGGAGAATGTCTCCGTACCAAGGATCGGAGGTGATGAGGAGGAAGAGAGATTCATCGGGGAGAGGATCTCTAGGTTCAATGTCTTCATCGGCACGAGGGAGAGCACATATAAGCTTTGCAAACACCAGGGATTTTTTGGATTTGGACTTCGTAAAATCAAGATCAAATTCCTGAAGAATAACGATCCATTTAGAATATTTTCCCCCAAGTACTTGACGTGTCAAGACATGGTACATGGGGTTGGAGTCCGCGATCACCATGGTGGTGTGTAATAAGATGTAATGGCAGAATCTCTGGACAACGATGATGACTGTCAGAGCCAGTTTCTCGACATGTGAATATCGGAGTTCAGGTCCAGATAGACTCTTGCTCAAGTAATAAGTCACATGTTCTTCACCATTGGGGTCCTCCTGAACTAACACCATCACAATAGTGGAAGTGGAGGTGGTCAAGTAAAGGATATAGTCCTTTGTATACTCCGGAGGGTGTAACAAAGGAGCGTGGGTCAAGGCGTGCTTGAGAGCATCGAATGACCATTGGGCAGTGTCATCCCAGACGAAAGGGGTGTTTTTCTGTAGTAACCACATGAATCCTTTAGTTATCTCAGTGAAGTTGCAGATGAAATGGAAAAGGAAGTTTGCTTTGCCTTGCAAACTTTGGATTTGGGTTAAATTGGTAGGTGGGGGTAAGGCTAGAATGGCCTTAATCTTTAAGGGATCCACCCTGATCCCATCTTTGGAGACAATGAAACCGAGGAGTTGACCGGATTCAACAGAAAAAAATGCACTTGTGTGGGTTCAAATGAATACGGTAGAACCGTCATCGAAGAAAAATCGCCTGCAAGTGATCAATGTGATCGGATCGATTGGATGAGTGGGTGGGTAAATCATCGAGGTAAGGCTTCGCGATATGCTTGATATCGTGGAAAGCGTATGACATGGCCCGCTAGAAAGTAGCACCAGCATTTTTGAGGCCAAATGGTAACTTTCGATAGGAAAAAGTTCCCCATGGGAAAATGAAGGCTGTCTTATGTTGATCAACAGGTAAGATTTCAATCTGGTTATACCCAAAAAAGCCATCCATGAAAGAGAAGATTACACTCCCTGCACAATTATCGATGATTTGGTCAATGAAGGGCGTAGGGTAGTTGTTCTTTGAACAATCTTTGTTGAGATCTCGATAGTAAACACAAACACAGATGGTCCCTTTCTTTTTGGCAACCAGAACAAGGTTGGAAACCCATTCTGTCAAAGGGACGGGGTAGATAAAGACAGATTTTAGAAGTTTTTCAACTTCTGCCTTTATAGCTGCGATTTTCTTGGGATGAACTGGGCGAAGCTTTTTTCGAACAGGTTTCGCGTCAGGGTAAGTCTTGATTTCATGCACGACGATTGAAGGGTCGATCCTTGGAATTTCCTCGTAGCTCCATGCGAAGACATCGCAGAATTATTTAAACAAAGCGGTGTAAGAGACCACTTCCTCGGGTGTGAAATTAGCACCAAGGTTAATGTTTTCCATGACACCTTATTTGATCGAAATGTCAATAACGATCATAGTAGAGATGTTACCCATATTCCCCTCAGAGAGGGTATCTTGTGTGAGGATGGCAGATTGCGGAGTATTGGTAACATCTTGAGGGAAGACAGAGCGTATGTCTTGGTGAATTTCTTCCAAAGGCAGAAGAAAAGAGGATCGGTGATGGTTATCATCCTAAGGTAGATCGTCAATGCTAAGCATTTCCATAATATATTCGTCAGAAGGAAAAATTTTGGAAATGTAATCGACAGCGGACGATAGGGAATCCAACCACGAGGGAACCGAGTAGGCATCAGGTGCTAGCAAATGTGGGTTGTCCAGAGAGGGAGAGGCAGATTGAATAGCAACGTATGCGGCCTCGGCTGGGCTAAGTGGCATGGTGTCACCGAGCACATCGAATTATATAGGACTAGGCATAATCCAGGGATCAGATGATTCCAAGGATTGATAAGGCATAGTCGAGATCATATTGATGGAAACAATATGATGCGCAGTAGGTGTAAGTGGTGTAGGGAAAGTACCCATGCGGCTAGAATCTTTCAATAAGCCAACACCAATGATTTCATATGTAACTGGGTGGTCTCCCAAAAAGGGAATGTTTTTGGTGACAGGGACATGAGCCTCGGGTGTACAGAAATCAAGTTGATCGATAGTGACAATTTTTCCTTGATGGGGGAATTGTACACATTGAAACATCGATGAGGTGATGATATTCATAACGTAGAACCAACTTCTTCCAAGTAGTAGGTTGTAATTGAGGGGGTCATCGACCACCTCGACATCAACGGTAACAGTTTTGCCGCCCAACTGAACGACTAAAGATTGTAACAATCTGTGAGGATGAAAACCTCGTCCATCGAAATCGCATAACATCGTAGGGGATTTGTTAAGGGCAGGTGATTTTAAGTATTTCCAACAAGCTAAGGACATGACACAAGTGGAGGCTCCCTCATATAAGATAGTTCGATGGATTTGTTGATTGTGAACAACAACATCGATTTGAAAAGATAACTAGTGGGAGAGTTGTGGTTGATGATCATCCAAATTAAATGTGAGGTTATTTGATGACTCGGGATTGAAAGCAACGATAGCAGCTAAGAGCATTCTACGTTGGCTGGGACAGTGTTGTAGAACTTCCAAGGCAGACATAGCACATGGTGCTTGGGCCAAATCTTCTACAATGTTGTAGTTTTGGGAAGCCCGTGAATTAGGATTGAAGGTAGATTTTTGGATGGTGCTCTTAGGAGGGCATAATATGGAGTCAAACGAAGGTTTATCAATCTAAAGTGGCCCGGATGGAGGGCTGGCAGATGGAGGACTAATGGAAGATGGTAATGGGTCCGGTGCAGAACCATTAGTAGTCTTCGACTTATCAGGTTTAACTGGCATGTCATATGTCACAGAGCGAGTGGTCAGATTAACCCCGTTGAACATGTAAATGTGGGCACTTGTCAAGGCTTCATCATGGGGTTGGTTGGAACTGCCCCCTAGTGTGGGGGTTTGAGCAACCAAATATTGTTGTTGTGGAAAAGGCTGAGTAAGCACAGTGGGTTGTGAATTTCCCTTAAAAATCTTGGCCACTTCATTGCAATGTGGATAGTCTTGAGTGTAGTGATCGTCACCACAAATGAGACATGGGAATTTCGGTTTTTGTTGTGGTTGTTTTTCGGCAGCAAGACTTTGCGGTTGATTTTTTGGTTGTTCATTGTTATTGTTTTTCTTTGGTTTATTTCTCGCTTTCTTCTTGCCCCCAGGTTGTTGTGAAGGGGTTGATTGGACTGCGTTCACCTCAGAGATATGAGTTTGAGGGGGGGTAGAAGAGGGTGCAGTCGGGCTGGGAGCAGTCATCGAAGCGGGCCGTTGAATCGTTCCAGTCGACTGGGAAGTAGATTGGGTTTTGACAGAGCTAATAACTCCATCCGCGTGGGAAGAAGATGATGGTTTGGATGGATCGTTAGTGGCACGGGTAGCATTCGGTATCAACTCGTACAGAGTACCGAACTGTGAATAGACTAAGTCTAAGTACTGAGCTCGGGCAATAGATTCTTCCTCGGTGACCATGCCGCCCATGCCAACATCACGAACGATTTGGGGTAACAATGATTTAGTGAACCATTCCACTAACAATTGGTCAGGAATGACTGCTTTTATTATCCTTCGTCATCATCTCCACTCATGAATATGGTCGGAGATATGTACAGAAGTTGTCTGACGAAGGGAGGTTAATAGTTCAGTACCCATCTCGTATCAAATGGGTAGTTGAAAGTGTGTGAGGAAGGACATGGTGAGGGAGTTGAAATCGTGAAAAGATGCGCATGGTAGTTCAATATACCATTTCACTGTGGAACCTGTAAGCATTCGTTGGAAAAGACGCAAATGTATAGAATCGTCCATGAGGGAGTTGGATGAACACCACAAATGGAAAGTCATCATGTGGTTGTTTGGGTCTTCTTCAGACTTTCCATCGAATTTTGGGATATCAGAAGGAGGTTTAGCTGGAATAGCTGGCCAAACTGGAGAATGATAAATAGGATCATTCGTTAACCGAGACAAGTCTAGAAGATCCAGGGTGGATAGAAAATGTAGTTGTCGGTTAACCTGTGGGTAATGTTGGTGTGGCATGGGGACACCAGTGGGGCCAATCACTGGGTTATGTGGATAATTGTAACTAGTGGGCCCTCTTGTATGAGGTTGGTGTTAACCAGGGTACACAGGATTTGAGGTGTTTTGAGAAGCATGTGTGAGTGGAGGATAACCGGATGGGTTTTGAGGGTTATAGGATGGGTTTGGCGTTTGTCCATAAGGAGGTTGTTGTGGAGTCTGAGAATTGTGTCCTACCGAGAATTGTGGATTTCCCGAAAAAGAGACATTCCACGGATTGGGTGTGGTAGACGCATTTTGTTCGTATGGTTGATGGTAGACTTCAGATTGAGGCTGCCCCCTAGCATGAGGGTGCCCCCCAAATGGAATTTTTCCTCCGGTGGGAGGATGCCCCCCAACTTGAGGGAGAATTCCCAGAATTTGAGAACCAGACGTAAATGACTGATCGATGGCACTGAGTGGATTAGGACCACCAAGACTGGTCCCTCTGGGTTGTTGGATAGGTATGGAACCTCCCGACATAACTTGGGTAGTAGTGGAAGTGGTAGCATTCAGTGCTCTGTACCCAAAAGGGAGTGTTGATGTAGGTCTTGGTGTTACAGGTGTGCCAATCGAAGCTTGGTTAACCACTGCGTTACCGGTGGGAATAGTCGGAATGTGAGGGACTATCATAGAATGGGCCATCTGGAGAGGAAAAGTAGACCTTGGGCCAATGGACAGTGTGCTCGGACCAACGGGTGGTGTGGCCGTAAAAAATGGTGGTACCGGTAAAGTGGTTTAGGGGTACGGTGTAGGAAATAGGTGTGTCAGCACCCATCCCTGTTCCATAAAGATATCGCACCATGTACGGTGGACTTCAAACAATGTCTGCGGTCCAAAAAGGGTCATTGGCTAAATGGTTTTGATGAGACCCAGTCGGAATGTCAAAAGGATTGACGACGAAAAATTCACCAGTGGAATTCAGTTGGAGGACACGTTGTTCATATCCCTCTGGAATGCAGAAATCTTCTGAAGACTCTGAAACAATTCGAAAACTCTCTAAAGGAGTGGGAACTTCTTCCTGGGAAGTTGTAGTGTCTTGAACCTCGCTCTGTTGAGGAGATGCCTCCTCAGAATGAGGAAGTAAAGGGGTGTTT
>SNQJ01S0072171.1:35698-52285 GCA_010110895.2 Picea sitchensis | reverse complement strand
AACAACTTAACTCATGACTAACTCCTAGTTTCACCCACTTGACTAGTCAACTTCTTCTAGGAGATTCTAGAATTAATTTGACTTATTTAACCTTTTAGATAACTCATGAGGGTTCTCGAATTCACCAGACATAACTATCTAACTGTGAGGACTTATGTGACATTCTGCATATCACCATAAATGGCATGACATGTACTATCCATCTATAATAGTCTTAACTGCAAATATATTAAACTACATACTATTATACATCAATCAAACGGAATTCCCTTAATCATACTGTTGGGGCTACTGAATTTTATACTATATTTTATTCAAGGGTTGACATCAATGAAAACCAACCCAATTAATCAACAATATCCCCCTTTGTCATTGATGGAAACACTCTAATGCAATATTGAACTCATATCACTCATTATCCCCCTGTGACCATCACTCCCCCTGGAACCATGCCTCTGTTCTCTCTCTCCAAGCATCTAACTCGGTATCATGCATCTAATAAATATCTCCCCCTTTGACATCAATGGAAAAGGTAACTTCCCGTATAGGGCTAATCCCCCTAACTAAACTTTTCTTGGGGATGATCCCTCTGACTGAACTCTTCCTGAAACTACTCCCCCAACATGAACTTTCCTCTTTATTGTGTTTCCTCATGAAAATATAATACATACAAGATAAAAATTCAAAAGAATTCATTTTGGAGTAGAAATTACTCTGAGTCTCTAGCGAAGATACTTAAAGGCTTCCCTTAGAAGTGGTTTTGTAAATATATCTTCCACTTGTTCTTTTGTTCCCACATAATCAACTATGATGTTATTCTCTGCAACATGTTCCCAAAGAAAGTGATACTTTATTGGAATGTGATTCTTCTTGGAGTGCATCATCGGGTTCTTTGAGATATTGATGGCACTTGTATTATCACAGTAGATTGGAATGGGCTCATCATCCTCAACCTATATATCTGTCAGAGTTTGTTTCATCCACAGAACATGTGTACAACATGTTGCTGCTACAATATACTCCGCTTCGACTGAATATAATCATACTGATGGTTTTGTCTTGCTTAGCTAATATACTAAACACTCACCCAAGTATAATGTTACTCCACTGGTGCTTCGTCGGTCATCATTGCAACCTGCCCAATCTGCATATCTATAGGAAATAAGTGATAAATCATTTCCTTTTGGATACCATAATCCAAAATATTATATACGCTTGAGATATTAGAATATCCTCTTTACTTATAGAACATGTGATTCCTTTGGTGTTTCTTGAAATATTTCCACCTGTCCAACTGCCTACATTACATCTGGTCTAGACGTTGTCACATAAAGTAAGATTCCAATCATTGACTTGTGCTACTTTTGATCTTTAGACTTGTAATCATCATATTTACTTAACTTGCAACTAGTTTCCATAGGAGTACTAATTTGTTTGCAATCTTCTATTCCAAACCTCTTTAGCATTTCTCTAATATACTTGGTTTGAGAAATAAAAAATCCTTGGTTGCTTTGAAATATATGAAGACCTAGAAAGAAGGATAGTTCTCCAAATAATGACATTTAAAATTCATTTTGCACATCCCTTGCAAATTTCTGGCTCAATCTGTCATCATCACTTCCAAAAATAATATCATCAACATAAACTTCAATTAATAAAATACTATCTTGAGTTACCTTGATGTAGAGGTTACTGTTTACATTTCCTTTCATGAACCCTTGTTGTTGTAAGTATCTATATAGTCTGAAATACCATGCTCTGGGGGCTTGTTTGAGACCGTACAAGGCCTTCTTTAATATACAAACATAATATTCATTTTTTGATAACTGAAATCCTTGTGGTTGCTTAATTTAGACTTCTTCTTCTAGTTCTCCATCTAGAAAAGTAGATTTCATGTCTGTTATCACTGAAAATTCGTCTGCACATGGCGACAAGAACTCAGCATCATCAAATAGTAATGAAGTCATTCATGGCACTGAATTAATTTCACAACATTCAAAAAAGGTCAAAAACTATACAAAGTAGTAAAAAATGAAGAGCACTTTACAACAGTTGGGCGCGCATGCACATGCGTAGAACATGAACGTACCATGCACGCATATGCACACGATGCGAGATTTTTGGCGCAAAAACCCGCGCACCTACTAAACGACACATTTATTGAATTGGTCGGCCTCCCAACCACTTATGGATCAACTCCCAAGCCGATTTGACCCTCAAATCTGAGCTGAATCTGCATGGTAGGCTGGTCAAAGACCTAATAAAGCCCTAAAGAGCCTCTTTTCACACTACAAAGGAGTTACATAATAACCCAATGAAATTCTATAAAAATCCATGAAGAAACCTCATTTTCTCAAGGAATTTCATGTAATGTTATGCTGCCTGGATTGTTTTAAGGACTCAATCCTTAACAAGACCACTTTGGCACCATTTCATTGAGCAATCCACCTCTCCATTGAGTGGGTTTGCAAAGGAGTTCTTTCATCACAATTTTTATTTTTTCTTGTTGTAAGGAGAGCAAGTTTGTGAGGGTCCAAGAGCCTTCCTTCGGAGGAAGAAGGGACTCAAAGTCCCCTTTCTTCATTGTGCTTTGATTTCATCAATAGATCAGCCTAAAAACATTGGTGATATTGGTTTTTTTGTGTTTTGTTATCTCTATATCCATATGCTTATAATTTTAGTTTGTTTTAGTTTAATTCTTTCTTATAGCTTTGTTTTTCTTTCTCTAACTCTTTCCTCTACAGTTGTCATGCTCAGCAAGACCCAACTGGGCATGTAAGCACCTCTTATTTTCTCACCAAGGTGACGACAAGGGTTCAAACAGATTGGCGACCATACTGGGGACTGGGTATCAATTCCTACCTCATTTGGGTTTATTTTTCTCTTCTTTTAGTTTGTTTAACTTGCAGGTGCACAAACCGGCCTCTACCGACCTGCTAACCAGTCAATTCACAGGAGAATTGAGAGAAATCCATCTGGATTTTCTTTCTCGACCATTTTCCATAGGTGCGCAGGTATTCCACCCCACAGACGCGCATCGTGCACACATGCACTTTCGTAACCGTCTTTATCTGCGCGCATGCACTTTATGACTCATTTCTTCTCGCACGCCTGTGCTCTGTGCGCGCCTGTCTACACTAGGGGCCTTGCATTTTGAACAAAAAATCCACTTTGTAAGTTATTTAGATGTGGGGAAGTTCATCTTCCTTCTTAAATATGATGTCAAAAATGTTGTGAAGCCACATTACACTTAGTCCCCTCATCATATAAAGGGGTTAGTCGAGCACACATAGGCACTTAGGAGGATAAAAATCAATTTCCCTTATTTGCTTTTTTCCACATGGATGGCTTGCTTTGACTTATAACATAAGTGGACAATCATATTTAATCACATATAAACTCACATTTGGGACTCGAAGTTGAAGTAACAATCTTTGAGTATGCTCTTCTCTCGCGCCTCCAAGCGATCTTGAGAAACATAAAAGGCTTGTGAAAATAATCTCATCTCCCTTAACAAAAGTTTTAAAACCTTTAGGAGAGGACAACGGCCCTTTTTGGGACCCCTCTTAGTTTTATTTTTCAAACACATTTTAAACTTGTAACGGGCCCATACATGCCCACATGCTACAAAGATAGAATAGTGGTTGAAATTTTTCTTTCTTAGATCAAAACACTAGGAGAGTTTAAAGGTTTGTAACGGGCCCATACATGCCCACATGTTCATTCTAGGATAGTTTCATGCTTTTCTAGATTACCTCACAATAGGGAGTTAAAGGATAGTAATGGACCCACACATCCACATGCTAGCTTCCTAGGGCTTTTGAATTCCGCAAGGTTGTACCAAAGACATCTAGCTAATTAGGTAATCAAACTCTTGTAAGGACCAAGCGAAGTCCACATGCAGCAAGGTGACATCTAATTAACTAAAAAATTGGCACACTTTTCACTCAGACACAAAAGTCACTTCTCACTCACATAGCTTCTTCTCGAAACGTGGAGGTCCAGGTAAGTTTCCTCCAAAGGGATTCCGAAAATACCCCATCTTTTCTTGACAGGACTATCCACTCCCATTGTTAATCAATGAGGTTGGTTTGCACCCCCAACCTCACAAAACAACTTCATTTAAAATATTTCTAAAAACTCACTAATTTTTCCTCCATAGGAGGTGCCAAAAGAAATTTTTTAGTCTAGGTAGGATCTCGGGGATAGGCATCCAAAAAACTCCCTGTTATCTGGTTCTCACATTTTCAAACATAGAGGTTGTCAATTAGGGAACATCAAATCCTCTAAGTCAAGTGTTCCAATCACCATAAGGCAGGGAGATACCCGTGAAGGGTTGAAGGCTGAGGTCCGGTTGTTCTGTGCATCCCCCCTTGAGGCACCCACCTCTTGGACAGTATCCAGCCCGTGACCCATTTCTTAGGCCGAAAATCTAAATGTCACACTTTGACTGAGGTACCTAGTGACCAAATTTAGGACATCTACCCAGGTGGCAATTGTGGGCTGCAATTGCACCTTTATTGTATTTTGTGTGGCTATTGGGAAATATCGCCAGCTCTTTTGGGATATTCCCCCTCCACCCCTCATTATAGCCAATTGTTTCATCCTTCACTAGTGTCTCTTCTGGTGACTTCAGACCCCACTATTGAGTAGTATTGGAAGGTCCAGTGCTTTTTGAGAGGAAGGACGTTACGTTTTCTAGGACATGAGAATTTTCTTTCTTTTGATTCCCCCACGTGAACAAAACCCACTTACCCATATATATGCTTCTTTCTCATTTTATGTATGATGCACATATGATTACAGTTTGATTTGGATATATATTGTGTAAACATTCAACGCAAAGGCTTTGTTGGTTTCTATATTTCTCTCACCACTTGATTACACACATTCACACAACTAGTCTGACATCATAGGGGAACCACATAACCCCCGTCATTCACGATGCTTGCTCAACCTCCCTCCTATATTAGGGGGAGTATCTGGTCATACCCACTCATCGGTACCTCCTTCACACACTCCTGTGAGTGCTACTATCTTAGGATCAGCTTTTCATGGTTCTACATTACTTGGGTCAACTTCCCAAGGTCATCCTTTCACTCAATTTCCTTTACAAGGAAGCGGGGGACCCACTTCCTCTCAAGGAGGGAGCACCAACCCACCTAGTCCCCATCAAGGGTCAGGTTCACAACACACTATGGCAGGTGCTAACACTCCCACCCCACTACAGATGCCATATTTGGCCTCTCTCAACATACCGGATCTCACCAAACTCACCAATGATCCTATATTGCATGACGCCACATGGCCTGCAATGCCAACAAAACTTCCTTCAAACACACCAAAGTTTGAAGGAAAGGCAGGGGATGACCCCACCAACCATGTCATGACCTTTCATCTATGGTGTTCCTCCAACAGCATTATGGATGATTCAATCAGACTGTGATTATTTCAATGCACACTTACGGGCCCATCAGCCAAATGGTATGTTGAAGAAAAATCAGGGTCCCATGCGACCTTTTAGTCATTGGCCAAAGCATTCTTGACCTTCTTCCAATTACCCATCCTCCATGACAATGGTCTAGAACTACTGTCTAACTTCAAACAAACCTCAGGCACCCACATCCCTGACCACATTCATGAGTGGCGTAGGCGACGTAGTTTGTGTAAAGCAGAAACCACCAAGCAGCAATGTCTCGACTGGTTCCTTAGATCACTTGTCTCTCTACTTGGTAAGGATGTAGCTTCCACCTTCCCTCAATACGAAGAGGAAGCCATCAGTAAGGCCCAACAGTATGACCTCATCTATGCACAGTTAGGGTACTTATACACAGTACTTCCTGATCTTCCAAAACCTGTGTCGTTTGGCCAAGACAAACCTGGGATGTCTCACTCAACAGATGGACTAATGGGTGACACCACACACCATGGTCCACAACCCCAACCACCACCGATGTATGGAACACCCTAATACCCGCCGGCATATGGGGGCACTCCTTATTACCCCCCACCCCCTTATCAACAACCATACCCTGTTGCAATACCTCCACCCATTAGTGGACGACCACCGACACCTCCCATACATCCACCTATCCCCCCAAATAGTGGTACTCCCTCAACATCAGATTATAGTACTAGTGAAAGAACTACACCTTCCTATGTACCTTATGGATCGATACCACCACAAAATCCATACTTCCCATTTCCTGGTCCTCCACAACCCATGGCTCCCCCACATCCTCATGCGGGGGTACAACCCTCTGCTGCTCAACAATACCAAAATTTCGAACAGTTGAATACATCCAACCCAACCCATCCATCGAACAATGCCAAGAAGAAAGGAAAGAATAGGAATAACAATAGCCCTGGTCAAGGTGGGAATCAAACCCCACAACACCAACCCACTGGGGGCAACCAGAACCAAGGAAACCAAAACCCCCAAGGAGGCAATAACAACAAACGCCAAGGATGAAATAATGTTAAAACCATATTCCCTTGTGCTCTTTGTGGTGAGTTCGGTCATTACACTCACCATTGACCCCAGATCGCTGATTTCAAATGATTGAAAGACTCAGGTAGTCTTCCCCATTCCCCTGCACAAACTGCCCCTCAACAAGCACCACAACAATATGTGCAGCAACCCCCTCCCACTGTGCTGCAAAATCCTATTCCACATCAAGGTGTGATAAACACCCAACAGGATACACAGCACCTCCCACCTCAGGTGGGACAATACCACAACCCCAACAATCCAGCAGAGCATACCATTTTCCTCACCAGTGAGGAAGAAATTCTTCTGCAAACGCGTAATCATCAGTATCATACACCCGTCGAGTCTCCTCCCATCTCTCCAGAGACAACCCCTACACCGATGGGACCCCCGTTGGTGATCCCTCTCCCATCCTCCAAACCACCACTTCACATCCCTCGCATCCCCTTGCACAGGAATGTCCACAATCCACAGGCTAGGGCAACTCATAACTATAGCTTGGTAGATGACTTAGCACAATCCCCAGCTGCCATGTCAGTCTTGGAAGTCCTCCAGACTTGTCCTATGCAGCAGAAATATTTACTTTCCACATTGGGTGCAGTTGATCCTGCAGATACTCGACTCATCACCTTTGATCTTGATAGCAGAGAACCTCGTCTTCCCGCCTTGATTTCTTTTCAAATACCAGTGAAAATACAGATCACAGTTCATCGGTGTATCATCGATGAAGGTGCCTCTACGTGTATCATGTCCAAAACATTATGGTAGAAACTCGGTTCCCCAGAAATTATACCCTCTGCCATCACATTACGAGCTTATGATGGATGACCATTCTCTCATGAAGGGCTCTTCCAAAACGTCCCCGTTGAACTTGGGGGCAAGACTATCCTCATTGATATCGAAGTTATCGACGCCCCCCTAGATTATAATATCATGTTCGGGCATAGCTACATGTACGCTATGAAGGAAATGGCCTCTTCCATCTGTTGGACAATGATGTTCCCCCACAATGGGAAGATCGTGACCATCTACCAAGTCTCACATTATGAGCCTAACCCATCTTCCAACCTCGATAACATTCCTCCTCTCATCCACACCAACCCAGACGCATATCCACTCGTCGAGATGGGTCCTGGTATTTTTAAAGATCCATCCTTGTTAGGGACGTACCATGGAGCACCACCACTCCTCCCCCCTAATCAAGTATGCATCATCTCATCTAATGAAACTCACACGGAGGATGTTGTTCCTCCTCAGGAGGCTTCAGTCATTCCTGACATCTCAATAGTCCTAGAACCACTCTCGCCAAAGCCTCCTGCGCACTTGTCGACCTCAACAGTTCACGACTCCACATCCCCTCAAGGGAATAATCCCGTTTGGGAGACACTCCCCCAACCCCTCACCCAAATTCCCTTCTTTTACCCTCCCCCAGGTATTGAAGATTTTCAGGTAGCCGCAATGCTCACACTACCTAATATGGTGTTAGCAGTCCCAGTTTGGTATTTACACCCACCAGAGATGGTCCCTCGACCATCCCTTCCCCCACAGGACAGACTTCCTATGACGATTCCCGTCCTTACCCCCACTACCCCCATACTCACCAACCCCCCTGCTACAGCTGGGGGTAGGAGGAAAAAGAAGGATCCCACCACTCCACTTCCTCGATGCATCCCACCACCTTGCGCACTATGTGAGAAAGAGGGCCACCAAACCAACAATTGCCCATCCCTACCTGAATTACGGAATTTGATCCCCCTCAATCAAAATCCCACAACACCCTCCGCTACTGCTAGTCCCCCCACTACCACCCAACATTCCAGTAGTAAAGGGTTGAGGAACAAATATGCTTGTGCTATATGTTCAGAGTATGGTCATTACACCCACCATTTCCTAGCACTGCCGCACTTTTGACAGACATTAGCGGCCGTACGCCAAGACTTCCAGAACAACCCACGCCCTTCTATGTCCTCTTCGAATATCATTGACATTCGCTATGTCACCACTTCAGTCAATGAACGTATGATATTCCCTTGCTCTCTCTGCGATTCATTAACTCATTTTCCATACCAGTGTCCTATGATCCTTGCATACAGGAAACGTCAATATACCCTGCTTCACCGACCCGCAGAGGCGATAATTGACATTCCTTTGTCACTCAAGGATCTTCATGTCATTTATCCAGAGCCCGAGGCACTCCCAACGCCTCCATGGTTCTTAAATGATGTCTCTGAATATTTACCCCACAACCCCCCCAACTCTCGTGCTTATTCCCCTACAGACACTCTCCACCCAACCACAACGGGTACCCCTCAGTACTTCACCATATGGTTCATGTCGAGTGAACCCTCACCATCTCCTAGCATTGCTTCCTCTGCTTCTCCATCAGGGGGCAACCACGCTGTCACCGAGATTAATCCTCACGACCCCTTGTATTCCCAACATTTTCAATGCGAAGAGGAAATACTTGAAGAGATAAACTACCCAGACTCGCCCTGGGATGCGCTACATCACTGCGCACTCTTCTCTCCACAGGAAACCCTCATGCCTCCTAACCAAAACCCCATTTACGCGGTCGAAACCAAATATTTTATCCCATCCAGGCCTATCGATTTGTTCAACAATCCCATTCCTTCCCCTGATGCTTTTGAAGAAGGTAATATGGCCAACATTTCCCCCACCATCAAAATCGACATTTCCATTAAAAATGGCATCGTCGAAGAAATCACCATTGGAGTTGCTTGCACTCCTCAAGAAATCGTCGCATATAAGGCCCTCTTCCAGGAATATAGGGATATTTTCGCCTAGTCATACATGGAAATGTCAGGCCTCGACCCATCTATTGTCGAGCATCACATCGACACCTGGCCTGACATCACACCAGTTCGCCAGAAACAACGACCGCTACACCCATCCAAATCCGTGGCTATCAAAGCCGAAATTGATAAATTATGTATGGTCGGGTTTATTTACCCCATTGCTTACACTTCATGGGTTTCCAACCTTGTACCCGTCGACAAAAAATAGGGCACTATCCACATTTGCATAGACTTTCGCGATCTCAATAACGCATGTCCCAAAGACAACTTTCCAATGCCTTTCATTGATCAAATTATCGACGACTACATCGGCCACGAGGCTCTCTCCTTTATGGATGAATTTTCTGGCTATAACCAAATCCAAATCCACCAAGCCGACCAGTATAAAATCACATTCATTACCCCGTGGGGTACTTTTGCATATCGTTTCATGCCTTTCGACTTAAAAAATGTCGGCGCAACCTTCCAGCGAGAGATCACATATATCTTTCACGATCTGGCTGAAATCATCATCGCCTACTTGGACGACCTCACAGCTCGATCCAAGAAATGCACCCAACATCTCAATGATTTATGAATCATTTTCCAACGGTGTCATCAGTACAACATCCGCTTGAATCCTCTCAAGTGTGTGTTTTGCGTCACCGCAGGGTGCCTCCTCGGTTTTATCATTTCCCAAAGTGGTATTACCGTGGACCCCCTCAAAGTCAAATCTATCACTGAAATTGCACCTCCTTGGACTTTACGACAACTTCAGAGTCTACAGAGCAAAGCTAACTTTCGTCGACGCTTTGTCCTAGATTATGCCATACATGCACATGGTTTCCTTTGCTTACTATGTCACGACATCCCCTTCCACTGGGACGACTATGCCCAATAGTCATTTGACGATCTTAAAGCAGCGCTTTCGAATACACCTTTAATTAGTGCACCTGACTATAATCGCGACTACATCCTCTACGTTTCAGCATCAGCTGTATCAGTAGTCGGCGTCCTCGTCCAGCTCGGAGATGACAATCGTGAACATGTCATTTACTACGTTTGTAAGAACCTCTCAGGACCACCCCTGAAGTATAAACACGAAGAGAAACTTGCTCTCGCAGTTTTCCTTGTAGTCCAGAAACTGTGCCATTACATTCTGCTTCGCACCACAAAGGTCATCGCAGATTCCAACCCTATGCAATAATTGCTCAGCCATCGAAAAGTCAATGGAAAATTTGCTCGATGGATCATTATCCTTCAGGAGTACGACCTCGAGTTCTCAACACCTAAGAGTAAGAAGGCCATCATTCTCACTGAACTTGTCATGACCCTCCCCTCTGACACAACCAGTGCCCCCGTCAACACTGACTTTCATGTCGAACATCTATTTTACATCGCTTTAGATGATCCTTGGTATGGCGACCTTCTCGTCTACCTACGAACACAAAAATTCAGTAACCACCTATCACGAGATGATCGTCGGCATATTCGCCATCAGGCCCCCCGCTATCTCCTCATCGACGACATCCTATACCGGTGGGGCGTCGACACCATTCTTCGTTGGTGCCTGACTATTGACGAGGCCGACAGAGTCTTAAATGACTACCACAGTGATGCATGTGGGGGCCATATTTCGGGTATATCCACTTCTCAAAAGATTATCTGAGACGGTTACTTTTGGCCTATCTTGTTTCATGATTGCATTCATGCTGTGAAATGATGTGAGCAATGTCAGCTCTATGCCAACAAAGCCTGAGCTCCCCCCACTCTTCTTCACCCTGTCATTACTATGGGCCCTTTTTGTAAGTGAGGCATCAAATTTATGATTTGTAATCCCCCCTCCTGTAATGGTCACAAATACATCGTTGTCACCATTGACTACTTCACCAAATGGGCTGAATCCATGCCCACCTTCAACAACACCGCTAACACTACAGTGCGTTTTTTCTTTAACCATGTCATATATCGCTTTGGAGTACCACTCCAACTCGTTTCCGACCATGGAAAACACTTCGAGAATGAGATCTTCCTCGAACTCTCATCTCGGTTAGGATTCTCTCACAAGTTTGCCTCACCATATTACCCTCAATCAAATGCACAGGTCGAGGCAGTGAACAAAGTCCTCAAGACCATGTTACAGTGCATGGTTAATAAACATAAAACCAATTGGCATCATATGTTATTTTCTATGCTATGGGCTTATCGAACGGCAGTAAAAACCGCTACTGGTTTCACGCCATTCTACTTAGTCCATGGAGTTGAGGAAACTCTTCCCATCGAGTGCGAAATACCCACCTTACGCATCGCAATTGAGTTATTACTTGACACTTCTCCAATGGAGCAGTGCTTTCTGAACTTGGAGTCGTTGGATGAAGATAGCCAATCTTCATTACAGAACAACGAGGCAGTTAAAAAATGATCCAAATCTACCTTTAATTGCCATGTCAACCTTCGATCATTCCGCGAAGGCGACCTCATCCTGGCCCATGATATCGCTCATGATACCTTTGGCCACGGAAAATTTGAATCACTCTGGCATGGCCCTTACATTATCGAACATTGCCTCACCAAATGCGCATACATCCTGGCCTCCCCCGAAGGCCTCTCTCTCAAGGAACCCATCAACGGGTTGTATCTCAAGAAATTCTATGCTTAAAATTAGTCATTCTACTTTAGGTTATTTCTTTTCTAGTGTTTTTTTAATCTTTTTTCCTTCCCTCTCATCTAAACTATCCTTTATGATATTGACATATGCCTCCTCCACTAGCCTACAACATTGGTTATGCCGACGGGACCAGCCATTGGATGCAAAATCTCGCTTCAGCTGCTTGGGATCTATACACCCTCTCAAATGAAATGCTACATTCAAACGACATACGTTTGGGGCCAACAACCAACAACCAAGCTGAATACACCGTTGTCATTGGCCTCCTAGCCGACGCCCAACGTCATCATATTCGTCACCTTAGCGTCTTCCTCGACTCTCAACTAGTCGTTCTCCAGCTCAACAATTTGTATCGCGTACGCGATCCGTGCCTCTTTCGAAAATACCTGCAGGTTAGACTGTTATCTCAAAATTTTGATTCCATTACATTTACACATATTCCAAGACAATTGAATCAAACAACAGATCAAATAGCTAACATGGTGTTAGATTGGCATATATCACATCAAGCTACACATACATAAACAACTCACAAATCTTGTCATAGCATATAGATAGAATAGACATCATCAAAATCATCAACAAAAAACACATGTAGACAACATCAGGATCTCAAAATATGTATACTCATATATATATAAAGGCCCATTAGGCCATCTGAATGTTTACATACAAAAATACATGTGCCCGTAGGCCAGCACAGCACCTCGGTACACAAATCGGCTCACCAGCCTATATACAACAAAAACATATACATCATGGTGCCTCTATCGCACCACCACCCGCTCCTCCCTCAGGAGGAGGTGGTGGCCCACCACCACCTTCCCCAGGAGGTGGTGGACCACCCACAGGACCCTCCTACCCCGATGGCAGACATCCACTCGTCATCGCAGCAAGCACTGCTGCTCACCGCACTATGGCCCGCCATGGTGGCGGCACCCCCACACACTACTCCAGGAAGCTCTCATCCTGGATACGCGTCCACATGCCCTCAGGCACATCCTGCAACACCGTCTCCAGATGACAACGTATGTCATCAAAATCAACTCCGACCGTCGCCGAAGGAGCGTGTGATGGCCCCGCACCGGGCTCATCGAACCGGTGCCTCCTCGTTGCCCTCTTGGGCTCAGCAGGTCTCTCCACGACATCCTCTCGCCGACGTCTCTCTCCTTGCGGTCATCTCTCCGGCTCTCGACGAGCCGGTGCTCTCTGCATCTCCACCTCGTGCCCGCGAGGTGCCACATCTGCACATGCACAAAAAAACAAACAAACAGATAGTATCAACATCTATATCACATACATATGGATTGATATCTCAAAAGACTCATTTTTTACCCTTCAACCTTGCCTCCTAGGCACAGTTTTTGTTCCCACAGGCGTGCACCCATGCGCTCTTGTTCATTGCACAGGCGCGCATATATGTGCGCCTGTACACTAAACAAGAGTGCACCAGTGCGCACCTGTTCACTTCACAGGCATGCCCTTACGTGCGCCTGTTCATTTTACAGACGCACATCAGTGCATTCCTGTCAACCCTATAGGTGCGCTCTGATGCGTGCCTGTTCAACCCACAGGCACGCCCCTAGGGAGCGCCTTAAATTCCTCATATCGCGCACCCATGCGCGTATGATCGGTGTGAAGGCGCGCACGCATGCACACCTCTCACTGGGTCGCCCACGCATAGGGGGCCCACATCCCCTAAATACCCATGTACGCCCCCCCGTACAAGCCCTGCCCAAAAATTGAAAACCTATTTCTATCCAGGATGATCAGACCACTAACCTGATACTCGCAAAACATCGATCGGATGCCTCGTCCTCCCTGAATCTCCAAATCTCCTTTGAAATCTGCTTGTCTAGTCACTGTTTCCGCAGGTACAAATGAGGTGGAAATGTGGGCCCTACAGCTATATATAGGCCTTTTGCCAAACTTCCACTCACCATTCCAGGAGCCCAAGGTGTCCATTTTTCAAACCATCTTCAGCCACAGGATCAACATCCCACCACCTACATCACAGCTATCACTGGGTCACTTTTCATCTCGAGCCCCCGGGGTGCCTTTTTTTTTCATATCATGGTCAGGTATGCACGCACATTGTCACATTTATCTAATACATGCTCATATCTTTGATTCTCTTCAGATATTGTTCACTTTTGGGTATTTTTTTCTCATATGTGCAGGTACTTGCTCCTCACCCCTTGGCATCACCCCTTTAGGTATATAATCAGCACTGGCATGTAGTATTTCCCGCTATACTACACTTGCATTTCCAGTCACACCCTCTTATGTTTACCTATAGGATCTCCATTCCCGGCTCTGCAGTACCCATGCCTCCATTTTCATCTTCGGTACCGTTACCCGATAACATTCTTACCCACATGAGTTGTCCCATTCATAGCACGTTTTGGCACTTTTTGACACTCATGTTGTTCTTCATTACCCTTTAGGTATGGGAGTCCCGATAGTCTATCAAACATGTCGTGAATCAGCCACCTACTCCTTCTCCTCATCTTGCTAGCTTTCCCACATGGACTCCCAGATTATCTCTTTACGGTTCTATTTTTTACCTGCACCTCCGCAGTATCATGAACCCTCCATTTCATCCACAATCAGTTTGCCCATCTGCGAACCTAACCTCATTTCACCTACCTCATACAGAAACTCACCAATGGGGCCCCCACCCTTCATCAGTATTCCAAGCACATTCTGCCTTACGTGGGTCACTCATATCACACTGGGGCACCCATTTCTCTATTTGTACATTTTCACCCAAATTATTTGTTATTTATTGTACAAACGCCTTTATTTCCAGTCATTACATTTTCTTTTGTAATCACCATTGGTGACTTGATTCCTTTTGGCCACACGCAACCCATGTCACCCTTGGTTGGAACCTTACTTATCATCTACCCTTCCTGGCATTGTCCATATATTCAAAGTACTCCACCGGTCACTTACGTCTACCCTCTGAATTTGTTCACCTTGTCCCGCCTCTGGCACAACTTATCACCGGTCTTGTCGTCCCCCTGACACTCGACCTTGTTACATGCTTGCGGACACTTTTTCTCTCATACATCCTCCAACCAAGGGCAGTCTTGAGTCTTCCCACTTCTTGACTTCGTCCATGTACCTCTGTCACTTCCTCACCTCAGTAGATTCCATGAAGCCCTTTGCTTCTGGGAGTCACGTTCCCCTTTCATCAACATCAACACAATTTTCTGGAAGGGCAACAGTATCTTGATTCTCATTCTCCATTCAATGCGAGATCTCGGACGACACAGGGTGAAACACCATTTCTCCCTACTGTCGTTGGCCCCCATAACATTCGACGCCAACACTTTATCATGTTATGGTGGGTCTTACTTGGCGACTATTGCAGTTATTTTTATCATTTTCTGAAGACCTCTGAACTTGGTAGGGCCATCAATGTCCGCATCATCGTCATTGCTTATTACCACAATCATTTCCTATTGTTCAGAGTATGTTCCTTTGCAGAATTGTCTTCTGCCTTTATCATTACCGCCCCCGAGGGTGCTGCAGTTGTCTACACCAACACTTCAATAATCTTTTTTCAGAGTTACATAACACGAGCATGGGGCATGCCTGCCTCGTTTGTACACAGTTTTCTATTTTTCTGCACAACTCTTAGAAGGTCGGGTCCTACCGGTTCCTTTTTTCTCCAACGGATCGCTCTGAACGATCCCACTATTTCTCTCTCTTACAGCAACATTCTCAGTAGAAGAACCATTGATGGATTTCAGCTATACGTATGCTCCTAACCTCATCCATCAGAGGGCATCTGTTATCACTGAAATTTCATCCGCACATGGCGACAAGAACTCAGCATCGTCAAACAGTAATGAAGTCATTCATGGCACTGAATTAATTTCACAGCATTCCAAAAAGGTCAAAAACTATACAAAGTGGAAAAAATTGAAGAGCACTTTACAACAGTTGGGCGCGCGCACACATGCGTGGAATAGGAACGTACCATGCGTGCATACACGCACGATGCGCGACTGTTGGCGCAAAAACCTGCGCACCTGCTAAACGATGCATTTATTGAATTGGTCGTCCTCCCAACCACTTATGGATCAGCTCCCAATCTGATTTGACCCTCAAATCTAAGCTGAATCCACATGGTAGGATGGTCAAAGACCTAATCAATCCTTAAAGAGCCTCTTTTCACACTACAAAGGAGTTACACAATAACCCAATGCAATGCTATAAAAAGCCATGAAGAAACCTCATTTTCTCAAGGAATTTCATGTAATGTTATGCTGCCTGGATTGTTTTAAGGACTCAATTCTTGACAAGACCACTTTGGCACCATTTCATTGAGCAATCCACCTCTCCATTGAGTGGGTTTGCAAAGGAGTTCTTTCATCACCATTTTTATTTTTTCTTCTTGTAAGGAGAGCAAGTTTGTGAGGGTCCAAGAGCCTTCCTTTGGAGGAAGAAGGGAATCATAGTCCCCTTTCTTCATTGTGATTTGATTTCATCAATAGATCAACCTAAAAACATTGGTGATATTGGTTTTTTTGTGTTTTGTTATCTCTATATCCATATGCTTATAATTTTAGTTTGTTTTAGTTTAATTCTTGCTTATAGTTTTGTTTTTCTTTCTCTAACTC